>NQLW01000011.1:7020423-7031483 GCA_002312845.1 Kalanchoe fedtschenkoi
CCTACCCAATTTGGTATTTCCTATAGTATCCCGGGATATACATATGCTGACCAGAATTTTATATGCCCTTAATTCTACTACGTTTGAAGAGCTATCTATTCCTCTCGGAGAGGAGACTCCCAATGACATGCAGGTGTCTAATCCTCAGCTTAATATATTAATCAGCTTCTTCGTAGGTCACAGGACTCGGCCCGATGCAGTATGGAAAAGCTAGAGACTATATTTGCAATGCCATGACATCCCCCCACATCACATGGACAAGGTTAATTCTCAACTATATATGTGATCTTTCTTCTCAAACCCACAAGGCCTACTTACTTGTTTCAAGTGAGTGCACCAGCGTCTAATTAAGCCGAGTTCATACACTAACGTAGCCAAGTCTCGAGCATGAGAGCATGGTTCATGGCAATGAAACAAGAAATCAAAGCATTGGAAGAAAACCACACTTGGGAAGTTAGTGGATCTTTCACTACTCAAAGAGTGTTATATATATATATATATATATATAGTGAAAATGGGTATATAATCTAAAGCTTAAAGCTGATGGCTATCGAAAACTGCACAAACTATGTCTTGCTGCCAAAAGTACACTCAAACACATGGTATCAATTATCATAAGTCCTTCGCTTCTTTTTCAACTCAATGTTAATATATATACATGATTTACTCGATGAAGAGCTGTAGAAGAAGCTCCCCACACCATCACTTGGATTCTGTAAGCGCGTATGCAAAGTGTGTAAGCTCGTCAAGAGCTTGTATATGGCCTCAAGCAGACCTTCCTTAGATTCTGGATTTGTGGTTAAGTCTTAGTTATTCCTCCATGTTAACGTACTCGATCTACATAGAAATAGAAATGGTCAATTGATTAATAATTCTTCTTTTTGTATACGTTGATGATGTCATTTTAATCAGTACTTCAGTTGATCTTGCCACTCAGGTTAAGGTGTTTCTTGATGCCAAGTTTCACATTAAGGATGTCGGCTATGCAAAGTATATATTTCCCGGGAATCGAGTTGGCGCCCATGCAGTTCTTCGGGCATATATCCTTCTTAACTAATGTTAGTATGCTCTGAATTTATTCGAGGAGGACACATGCAGGTTTCACCTCCAGCAAGCCATGCATGACTCCCATGGACACCAAACATCGCTTTGTCGCAAGTTTATTTACTTGAAGATGCTGACGGTCATTACAGACAGACGCATTGTGGGCGAGCTAATTTATAATGCCCCGGTTTAACTTATCATGCCCACATTCTTAGTCATTTCATTTCATTAGTGCTCCTGCGCAAGATGATCTCCGAGCAGCTCATAGCTAGAGTATTGTGCTATATCAAAGCTGCATGCGCCAGCCGAGGACCTCTTCTTTAAAGCTTATTATTCCTCATTACATCTCCAAGCTTTTTGGGACGCTAATTGAGCTGCTTGTCTCATTCCACGTTGGAATATTACAGACTATATATTGTGTTACGTACGCTGTGGCGATCTTCTCATGTTTCATGGAAAATGAAGAAACAACATATAGTGTCTCGCTCATCTGCTGAGTCTCTGAGCATCGAGCAATGGCGCAATATTTTTTTAAGATTATTAATTTGCAAATTCATTTGCTAGCCGACATGGGTATGCCACAATCATGTATTTCATGAGCGAATCAAATACGTCGAATTGGATTGTCATATGATTTGCGAAAGAGTTTGCCTCGCTCTAAGACTGCCCTACCTCAGCATATTTTGATTTCTGAGTAGCCGCCTGCAAATAGGTTTACCAAAGCTTTATCTTGTAACATGCTCCAGTTCTTTTGTCCCAAGTGGCCTTTCTAACTTCTTCCACCGTCCAGCTTGCGGCTATTGAAATGAGAGTTGCTGTGTTTGAGTCAGTGCATTTGAGCTACTGTGAACTGTTGGTGCTACTTCATTGTATATTTTATTTTCATTTGGGGTGGACAACTTCAATTAGTTCGGATTAGTTCTGAAGTGTTGCAGTATGTTTGTTTAACAGCATTTAAATAGCTGTTGATCTAGCCGGCATATTACCATTTAATTGATTGAATACACTTACCATTCTCTCTCTTCACTTGGGTTGAGCATAGTGATATCATCTCACATTGTTCAAGTTGAGCTTAAGATTAATCTTCATGGTATCAAAACGGATTTTAGCCGTCATGTACGAACTCGCATGTGACAGGATGTTAGTACATATAAGGGCAGTCTTATATCGCCCATTAGCTCATAGAATTACACTTAAAATATAGTTATTTTCGCCGGCAACTTCAAGTCATCTCTAGCATGTCTGATCAGAGCCCCAACCTCCGTTGTCAGCCGCGTCCTTAAAAAGAAACAGCCCGTGCCTGGGCGCCTTGAACAGCCAGTCATGCACGTCGCATAACACCTCCATCGCCTGATTCCCAAAACTGATGCTTTAATTCCGTCTAAACTTCCACTGCGAATTCTTTGCATGAATCACACGATCTCGTCCACACTGACCCACATTTTAGGAGCCGGTGGCTAGGTGTTCGAGTGGCGGATTTTTTCAGGGCGAAATTGCATAATCAAAATTTTGATTGAATTTGGGGGGTAAAATTAAAAATTTAGTTGAAATTAAGCCTGTAAATTTCTATATAAATAGAATGATGTTCAATTGAGAACCCTAAATCCAGGTGAGAATTGAGAACTCAATCTTGACTGTTGGATGAGATAATCTAATGGTTGGAGGGTGGGCACATGTCAACACACAAGACACATGACACAACACGTGTGCAAAAAATACAAGACATAACACGCTGTTTTGCCTTGAGTTCTCAGTTCTCACCAGATTTGTGATTTTCAGTGGAACTGCTCCCTATATATATATATATATATATATATAGGGAGTGGATCAAATGAAAACCACTTTTGATATGTAAACTGTGAACCTTTTTTAACCGTTGATCTTTGAAGATCCGACAGTTCTGATTTATATTCTAATTTTGATATTATATTAAGTAATTATAATGCTAATATCAAATAGAATATTACTCTCCTAAATTTCAGCCACATTTATAACCTAATCGATTATCTTTCATCATTATTTGTCGTTACTTTCCAAATATTTTTTCTACCACTCGCCTAATCTCACACGCTCGTACGCTCCTCCACACAGGGCTGTCTTCATGTCATATGTTCGGTCGTCGTCCGATGAATCTTCCACAGGTTTTTTTTCTGTTTGGGCTTGTTAATGTTTTCAAAAATCTGTTGTTGTTTTTTGTTCGTCATTATATGATTCGATCACATGCCTGTTTCTTGAGAATTATTCTGTGTTAATAGCTCTTACCTTGTTCAGTTTTTCTGTTTTTTTCCTCACGCACATTTATGTTCTTATATGTGTTCGCTACGATTTCAGTTTTGTTTGATATGCACCGGTTACTCATCACATAGCAGGTGCACATTACGAATCTGAGTTTTTTATTTTTTTCCTCACGCACCTTTATGTTCACATATGCGTTAGCTGTGATTTTCTATGTGTTTTGATATGCACCAGTCAGTCATAACATAGCAGGTGCACAATTTGTTTCTGGGTTAGCTGCGTTAGATGTTTCTACTTGTATGTTTTTGATGTCCCCCATTAATCCATCTAATAGCAGGTGCAGAAAACGGGTATATCGGGAGGAATAACAGTGATGTAAACAGTAAAATGTTTGTAAACGAAATCCATGGTGTCGGTAACAATGATTCGTCTAGTTGTCATTCTGATGGACTTGATAAACAACACCCATCCTGAGATGGATTATTGGTGCATACAGATGGCGATGGTGCACATATTTATTAACATATTTCCTGAGAAGGATGCCGAGTTTGCAACCAGATGGTAAATCACGACAGTAGGAATTGTCTTGAGAAGGAAAAATAAATTATGATTGAACATATTTTTTTTACTTCATTTTTTCTGGAACTATTATGATTCAACATATTATATGTAGGTTATATCCGTTATTTCAAATTTACATTATGCATTTTATTAACAGATAAAATATGCGTTCAACAAATACATAATAGACTACATTGGTGCACAACACATGGATGGTGCACAAACGTTGTTGCTGTGCATACAGTTGTGACCGCAATGGATGGTGCACAGCACAATGGATGGTGCACAAACGTTATTGCTGTGCATACAGCAGTGACCACAATGGATGGTGCACAGCTAGTCACTGATATAGTCATACCTCTACTTAAAAACTAGAATGTATAGCACAAAAAAGAGTTTTACAACACTGGTTAAATGTGCACAAATCATTTTTTAAAAATGGTGCACATATAATTTCTCAAAGATAAAAACTTTATGAGTTAAATGTGTACTTACTACTTCTTCCTTCGTCCTTTTGGGCTAAGTGTATCGGCCCTGATGTTGAACCTAATCAATTTTTGCACAAGAGACAGGAATTATGACTACAATCAAATCCACCCAAAATACAGTACAAACCCACACAAATACAGTACATCAACTGTGAGCCGTCAAATTTTATGGTGATGCACACACCAATTTTCACACGTGTTTAAAAGGTGCACATATATTCAACTGTGCACACATAATCCACCCAAGTTCCGACAGAAGACTGAAATTTATGCTAACAATCAAACCCACACAAAATACAGTAAATCAATTGTGAACAGTCATATTTTTAACCGGTGCACATACCAATTTAAGGTTAACAAAGACACTCAGGGCGAAAAGAATTATGAATACAATCAAATACACCCAAAAAATACAGTACATCAATTGTGAACCTTCAGAATTTTTTAGGTGGTGCACATACCAATTTTCACACCATCTGCCTTTGGTTGTGTTTTGTGTTTCGGCCCTGATTATAAACCTAAATAGGTTTTAGGTTAACAAGACATTCAGAAATCAAAGACCGCCAAATCGGATTTTCAATTTCGGGTGGTGCACTGTTTTTTGGGCAAAAACAACAAATGGGTAAAATTGACAAAAACCATTACCGGATTGAAGCTGTCGGATGATTTCGTCGGTTGTCTTCACCATTGAAGAGTTATTCCGCCCGATGGAAGAAATCGATGGAGGTGCACAAAGCGGCGAAAGGGATTGTTTAGGGTTTTGTGGAAACCGGCACGGGCATGCGAGGAAAGATGTAGGGTTTGCGAATCGGTGCACAGACGGACGGCGAAGAAAGTTGAAGCGTCAGAGACGGTTGGTTGCTACTGTAAAGGAATATGCGTGAGTGGGTTCGGAGAAGACGGTGGAAGGAGTTACGCGAGTGGGGTAGATTTTTGGATAGTGACGGGAATCAGGGGAGAGAAATATTTTTTGGCGGCTTAAAATCAGGAAATAATTTAAAATTATAATAACCTCTTTTTAATAATAAAAATCAATAATGTAAAATTAATCTGGTGCATTGATGGAAAGAAAATCGACGGATTAGATTGGTTCACAGTTTACATATTCATGATGGTTTTTACCAGATCCGCCCCCTATATATATATATAGAGGAGGGATCAAATGTAAATGGTTTTTTCATTGTAAATAGTGGACAAATCTCAGCCTTTAATATGATTAGATCTAAGGGCAGTAATTAATGTTCAATAATCCTCCCAAAATTTTGAGACCCAGTTCCTCACCTCTTACGCGACCAGCTTCGGAAGAAACGAGGAGGAGAGAAGAGGAAGGCAGACAGACAGACTCGCAGGGGTTCGAGTTCAATTCAACGCAATGGCTTTCATATCTTTCCTGGGCAGGGTTCTCTTCGCCTCAGTCTTCATCCTCTCAGCTTATCAAGAGTTCAATGAATTCGGACTTGATGGAGGTCCAGCTGCAAGAGCCATTGAGCCAAGGTTTAAGACCTTTGCAGGCCATGTCAAGACTCATGCTGGCTTACAGATTCCTGATATCGAGACGAAAATTCTTGTCGCTGCATCCGTGGCTTTCAAGGGAGTTGGGTCTGTTCTGTTCATCTTTGGAAGCTCGATTGGAGCATATTTGCTGGCCCTGCATCAGTTGATTGCAACTCCCATTCTGTACGACTTCTACAACTACGACCACGATGAGAAAGAGTACTCCCAGCTATTCAGCAAGTTCAATCAACACATGGCTCTCTTTGGCGCTCTACTATTCTTCATCGGAATGAAGAACTCTTTCCCTAAGCGCAACTGAAGAAGAAGGCCCCCAAAGCTAAGGCTAACTAGAAGACAGAGGTAAACAGCAGATTAAGATGGCGTCCTCCTACTTCTCAGGTGTTGAACTTGGCAGGCCTGTTGTATCAGTTGGCACATTTTTCATTGCTAGTGTATTGGATGTATCCGCTGAACAATGTAACATTCCGTCCCTTTTTTGAACCTTCTATGCCTTGAGGTTGAGTTTTTCTTTGTTTCAGAATTTTGAAAAAAAAAAAAAATTAATGTTCAATAATTTCTAGTTTTTACGTTACACTAATCCTTCCTAATTCTCCCTGCAGAATTTGTTTTTACTCTCTCCATTTTCCGATCGCAGCCATGAGCGGAGGTGGGTGCGATATGAGCGGCCGCCAAATACGTCGGCATTGGAGTCAATTCCGGCCAGATCCAATCCATAGCAAGCCCTCTCCTCACGCGTCGCGTCCCTTCACGCCCTCAATGTGAGCGCATCGCTCAATCCGCGCAGACCCTAATCGGAAATTTGGATGGAGAAAAGGTTTTCTAGGAACAACTTCTGGTTCCGATACAAACGAAGTAGATCCGGTTGAGAATCCTTAGATCGGGCGACGGGCGAGTCATCCGCTGTGGTTTGAATCGAAGCAGGTTATCCAGGTCAGAAATCGGTTTGAGATTTTTTTCAATTTTCTTGAATTAGGTTAAACATTTTGGCTCATCTTTTCTGCCAGCCCCCTTTTCGCCTCTTCTAGTGATTTTTACTGGAATTGAGTAGGTGCGTGGTGGAATTAAGGATGAAAGGTAGGAGCTTCGACTTGGGGAAGGGGGTTGTGAGCAGCAAGCAGGCGATGAAGAGCTCGAGCGTGGCGATCAAATGGCGGCCCATCAGCTGGGCATCTCATAACCTGGTCATGTTTGTTCTGATTTGCCTTTTTGGCCTGCTTGTCCATGCTTGCAAAATGATCCTCTGCATTTGAATTTGATTGTTGCAAAAAGTTTGAAGCTTTGGGATATGCCTCGTGCTTGTAGAGGTAGTATTAAAGTTAAAATTCCTGTGCTAGTTTTACTTATTTTGATAAGCTAGTTTGTGTAGATTCACCCACCTAGTCAATTTTTAGTTGTCTAGAAATTGAAGCATCATGCCATACTTTTTTGTGAATTTTGAATTCATAAAATATAATTCTTTTAGCACTGGTGAATAGTTTGTTCACCAGATTCTTGTTGAAATACAGATTATTACAATATTTTGTCAGATCAAGAAAGTTCCTCTCTTTTGGTTTGCTTTATAGAAATCCTTATTGATTTTGTCGCCACTACCAATGTTGTTTCATTAGCTGAAGCTCCTAGATTTAAGAAAACTCCTTGAGGCTCTCTTGCTAATGTTTCTGTTGGCATACCTCATTGATGAACTATCTATGTTTGGTGAACTGTCTATGTGGATAAATGACACAGTTGTTTAGTTTATATGTTGTTTGATTGATGAGTTTATATTATTTATGTATTGGTGAACTGTCTATTCACCATGATGGTGAACTATCTATTCACCATGATTGTGGACTATCTATATTGGTGAACTATCTGTGTTGATGAGTTTATTATTTCCTGATCACTAGATATGGATTAAGAAAATTTTGATTTTTTTATTTGATCATATGCTTATTAGTTATTTTTTTGATAAAAAACTATGACATACATGAATTGATGTTGGGTGTTCGTGGCATGCAGGGGTTTGAGGTTTATGTGTTTATTTAGATTCAAGCTACGGAGGATGACTCAGAGGATGGGAACATGTGGGCCAGGCATCCCATTTGAGGCCCAGTTTATGTTGGTGGAATGTAATGTAAGAGAAGGAGGGAGCAACAAAGTTTAGAAAATTCTATCATTCTAATATGTACAATTTTTGAATAATCCTTATCATTCAATGTGTACAATTAATTTAATCTTTGGTTGATTTGATGTGACCTATGATGTTTGATTTCTGAGGATGATTTTGCTATCATGTGTTCAGCTGTTATATAAATTTTTGGGATTGGATTTACCTAGAACTATTGGTTAGGATTTGTTATATGAACCGCTCTAAAGAAAAGATACACAAAGAATTGTACTGTTGTTCACCATGGTATACTGTTGGTGAACTTTTTGTTCACCATTGTGGTGAACTATCTATTCACCATAGTGTTCGTAGCTGCTAGTGATGTTGGTTAGAAGGATGTGACTGGTTGGATTTGGGATTTATGGAGTGGTTGATTTATTTGATGTGGTGGGATTTCGTGTTGCTTAAATCCTAAGTTGAACTGATTTGGGGGTGTCTCCGGAAATAAAGGTGCACAGATTGGAGAAGGAGAGGTAGAACGTGACGAAGAAGGAGACCATGTTGAAGACTAATGAGGAATGCGGAAAGCTGAAGGCCGCCATGTTGAAGTACGCACCGCAGAAATAAAGGTCACTGATGAGTAGTTTTAGCAGGATCTGGTATGTGTAAATTGATGTTTGATGATTTGCTCAAGCAAGGTGGGCTGAAGCGAAATTTTTTCATGAGATGTAATTTTTGGATTGGTGAACAACATGTTCAATGTAGTGACTAAAAATTCACCATCATGTTCACTGTAGTGAACCAGAAATTCATCATCATGTTCACCATGATGAGTTCAACTTTTATGTCCGTGTAATCTAAATTCACTACGTGAACAAAAAAAATAAAAATTTATGTGTGCATTACCATCCCAATATGCGTGCATCATGATGATCCAAAAATTCACCATCATGTTCATCATCATGAGCCCAATTTTATATTCGTAAAATACAAATCATGGTGAATTAAAAAATAAAACATTTGCGCGTGCACTATCTGTAGCACCATGGTGAATCAGAAATTCACCATCACTGGATTTTTCATCATTTTATTTTTATTTAATTTTTTAATATTTGGATTTTTTTATTTTTAAAATTTATAAATGTATTTAATTTCTTTATCTATTAGATTTGTAAATCAAAATTGGAAACTCATAATTATTTCACCAAAGGATGCATCTAAGGATGTATCTCAAATGAGTGGCTAGAAATTGTCCACAATTTACAATGAAAAAGGTGTTTACACCGGATCCCTCCCCTATATATATATATATATAGGGGAGGGATCCGGTGTAAACACATATTTCGTTGTAAATAGTGGATAATTCTTAGCCACTCATTTAGACTAAAGCCAAATGTGAGTTAATCATGTGTTTTCTGATTTTGAGACATTTCAAATGTAATAGATAAAAATAAATATAAATATAAAATTTTAAAAAAAATAAAAAATAAAAAAAATAAAAAATTTAAAAATAAAAAAAATTTCACACAACTATGTGGTGAATAGATAGTTCACCACCGTTTAGATTTGTTAGCTGATTTCTGTTCACCACGATGATGGTGAATGGATAATTCACCACCATGGTGAATAGATAGTTCACCACTGTGGCTTGATTTGTTAAAAATTTAAAAATTTTAAAAATAAATAGATGGCAAAAATGATGAAATATTACATTTCACTAGTAATTCACCACTATGATTTCTTAGATGGTTTCTGTTCATGATGATGGTGAAAATTTTTATTCACCATGGTGAACATGTAGTTTACCACCATAGTGAACAGACAATTCACCAATACAGAAATTATATAAACACATCAATCAACATAATATAAAGTAAACAACTGTGTCATTTATCCACAAAAATAGTTCATCAATCTAGATAGTTCACCATCGTGGTGAACAAAGAGTTCATTAATCCAGAAATTACATCTCAAATGAATAAATTTACAGAAATCAAAGACATACAAGATATATCCTATAATATGCACCTCATTGCCATCAATGGGCACTGAATCATGTATAAGATTGCCGATTAAAGAACATGATGAATAATTTCTTATTCACCATGGTGAACATGTAGTTCACCACCATAGTGAACAGACGATTCACCAATACAGCTGGATAAGAGAGAATAGAGTTGAAGTGGATTTGAAGTTGTTCCTGGTGGTGTGGGCTTGCTGCCCCATGAGCACTTAATTGGCTTTCCATAAAGAATAGAGTTGGCATTCCCCGGCTGGATAGCTAGAGCAGCTTCAGGGTGTGTGCTGTATTTGACAAAACCAAAGCCCTTGTCTCGCCGTATCCTTACTTCCTCAATAACACCAGCATCAAAAGAGTGCAAATGGTAGTTTAGATCATTTTGGTTTACCTCAGTACTTCCTCAATAGTTAAAATCATTTTCACATCAGATCCCTGATTCAATCATTTTGTTTGGATCCTCATGACTCTTTCTCCAAACTTTTTTTGCAGAATCTAACTTCAAACCCCCAACAGAACCACAACCAGCCGTCCCCGTCAGCTCCAATGTTGGTTATTCTTTCCAAATTTGCTGCTTTATCCATTTCCTCTTCTCTACAGATGGAGACAAGTAAAGCTTGCAAACCCTAATTGGTCAAAAACACTTTCCCCAAACACACCCAGATTCTGCAAGAGCCAAGATTTTAAAGTGTCTTCTCCATCCGATTTTTACTACTCTGGGGACAAGCAAGGCGCGCCGTTGTTCTTCTCACTCGAATCAAAATCCTTTCCCCCATCCAGAGCTTCTCTAGGGCTTGTGCGGGTCGAGAAGCTTGCGTGGGTCGATCGAGGCGCTCACGTTGAGGGCGTGAGGGATGTGACACGAGAGGTGAAAGCGGGGCTCGCGGTGGACTGCATCTAGTCGGAATTGATTCCGATAGCGGTGACTTTGGCTGCTGCTCCATGGCTGTGATTGAGAAACACAGAGAAAAAAAACTCAGACGCGCGTAAAGCAAAAACTAGACATTAAGTTTGCTAAACTAGGGATGGCAATTCAACCGTAACCGAACCGTAACCGAACCGGTCAACGTGGATAATAACCGAGTTGACCACGCCCGCGGTTAAAACCGTAACC
>NQLW01000011.1:7035459-7048767 GCA_002312845.1 Kalanchoe fedtschenkoi
AAGAATTACAACTATCTTTTATATACACTAGCATTATATTTCTTTTGTATTTTTCACAGTCTCTTGAATTTCTAGATGAATTATGATATATTTTTTATCATATATATATGTCAATTAATGTTTTAGGAGTTAGTTGCAGTGAAATAAAATTGGTAAGTAACGAGTCGAACCAATAGAAGCAAAAGACTTGATAGAACTCTTGGACAGAGACGATTACTCACCACGCATAACTGAAATTATCATCATAAAATAATTATGAAAATAAAATAATATGGAAGAGAAAAACTTAGTTACTCTCTGAACAGAATTCATCCCTCGGACCAATCTGACATAAATATCAAATAAAACATTTGAATGAGAAAAATAGATTCATATAGTTGATATTCTATCTCTTGAAATCATTAATAAATCAACAATAATAATCTGTTGCGATAGAAAACGGAAAATAGTTAACTTTTAAGCAAACTTTGTGTGTGTGAAATTTTTATTATTCGATTGTTATCCGCTATAATGTTGCTTTGAGATTTATTGGATTAATCAATTGACGACCGATTATACCTGACATTAGGAAATATAGTCTCTCCAGTATCAACTAGCAACTCAGTTCTTGAAATCCAACGGCTCAAACCTGTAAGGATCATTTGACAGGGCAAATAGCTACCACTGTGGTTAGTTAAGGGCATACCCATCTAAGATTTGTGGAATTTTTGTGTTAGTTCATAAACCGTTTTGTTTTGATGTGAAGATTGGTTTGTTGCTTTCTGACACAACACCGCTCCATTTGTGTTCCGCAAATTAAGCATATATGATATTTTTAACTTAAAATCGTCGTATAAAGTTTATATTATATACAGTGTTTTTAAGTTATAAACGTCGTATATGTTATGTATTCAAATATTTAAATAACTTATTTAAATTTAGACTATCTTTCATTACAAACAAATCTTTAAACCATAAACTCTATTAAGAAAATCTTTATAAATATTAAAAAATTTATTATTCAATTTTGTTATCATATAAATATAAAAATGTATGAATTAATAATTATAATAATAAAATATTTAGCAAATATAGAATTTTTTTAATTAATATGAAAATGTAGAAAATGTAAAATATGACATGTGGGTCCGTGCGCTGAAATTTGATAGATTTGTTTCAATGCGAATGTTAGTCTGTGAAATAAAGACTTATGACAAAACTAAATTGGTATGACACAAATCAAATGTGACATGAACTAAATCGATGATTATATTTACTTTCAATAAGTTTCTTTAAGCCTCACACAAGTCATATCTACTGACAGAAGAGATAAAACCTAATCAGAATCAAACTTTTATTTTGCTTGCGTCCACCACGTGACATTAGATCTATCAATCGATATATATCACAAATCGCGTTGTGTTTAAAAATTAAAGCAACGTGTTACAGATAGAAATCAGGTGATGACACAATTATACATCCTAATAGCATATCCATCAACATCAATGATCAAATTCATGCACTAAGTTTCTAAAAAGCAAAATAAAATAGATAATCCCGAGCATTAAGGAAGAAGATGACAACATAAATGAAAAGTATGGATCACAAGGACAGATTCTTGGATGGACATCAATAAGAATATGTCATGTCACTTTGAAAAATTAAAATGACACGTGACAATTTTTCAATGATTCCCTATATTTTTTATTTTTCAACGTGTGTGAATGATCAAATTATCACATTAACTCCAAAACGATTGGTCCATATTCCACATGGTGCATCATTATTATAATAAACTAAATTAATTGATGTGATGGAGAGATATAGTTACTTCCTCACTGTCCTCATAGAGTCATATTGCCACTTACACCAACAATAAGATTGAAAGACACGCACTTTGAATAAGATTGAATATGACATCCAAACATGTGAAAGAAATCAAACGTTGTGGTTTTAGACATGGCTTTCTTAGGTGGTGACACTTTGTAGTCCTGTGCCTTTCATGTTTCTTGACTGGTTCTTTCCTCATCGACATGATTCAAATTGGAAACTAATAGACATGGCTTGTCGAATACACTTTTTATTTTTTTTAAAAAAAAGAGATCGATAGTGGTTCTCCACTTTCCCTTGGTGGTCAGGAGCCGCACATCCCCTCCACTTTGATAGTGTACGCCCATATATACTCACTACGGGTCAGCTCACGCGCACCTCCATTGTGTCTAAGCGTAAATGCGGTATCAACAGAGTTTGAACTCAGAATCTTAGAGTTGTTAAACAACACCCAATACCACTAGACCAACACATTATTAGTTGCTCGTCGAATACACAATACGGCTTAATTAACAAGAAGCGGGAGAAAGATTTCTCAGCTTCCCACCCACAGATATTATTCTCTCTATATTCCAAAACTGACATTGTGATCTTCCTATTCATGGCCACTATATGTTTGTCCAAGGTTGTGATATGGAGACGTTTACGTAAATCATGTAACCAGGTGGTTTAGCTGTATGGTTTCGATTGATTGCTTTTTCATGTATTTGAGCGTCCACCTTCGATGATAAGGAACTTTTTTTTTTTAAAAAAAAAACAGACATTATCAACAATGTCCCGTGATGAAGATTCACTAAGATTGTTTGATTTTTGAAAAAATTGAGAGAAAAGAAAATTCCGTGAGAAAGGAAAATTTGAGAGAAAATGAGATGAAATTTTTTGTTTGTTTTAAGAAAAATTGGCATGAACAACTAAATGAAAAATTAGATGGAAAATAGGAAGAAAAAATTTGTTCAAATTAAAAAATATTTTATTATTTTCTCTAAAACTTTCCACACCTAACCAAACAAGAAAAAATAAAATAAAATACATAGAAAATTCATTTTTACTCAAATTTTCTTTTCCTTCGAACTTTTTCCAAATCAAACACACCCTGATAATGTGATATTCGCTTGATCTTCGAACTGGATGAAGTTGTAAGAGTGTATAGGCCGTAGTTGTTAGACAAAATATATTTATGAGTAAAGTCAGTTCCTTACAGATCAGATCAGGTACATTTTTAATAGAAAAAAACTTCAAAATAGGCTCTGAACTATCACCGCTTCTCCAATTGCGGTCTGAATTACCATGATTTCTAAAATAGGTGCGAGAAAAAAAAAATTGGACTGATTTTGGATGATGCTTAAGATCAATTTATTTGAACACTTAAATATTATTGATCTTATTAAATTTGTTGAGAATTATAGATGAGTATGAAAAGACGTCATTTTCTTTATGTGCACAAAATGAAATTATTTATTTTGATAACCAAACGCCGTCATTTTGGCACACAAATGTAATTCTTATAATAATATTAGTTTAGGAATGTAACGATAAATTTTATTTTAGAAAATTAGTCCAATTTGTTTTTATCGCACTCTTTTTAAAAATCATGATAGTTCGAACCACAATTATACAAGTGGTGATAATTTAGAACCCCTTTCGAGTTTTACCTCTTTTTAATATATACATGCCCCATGTGGATGTGATACCGGATATGAGGACGATTGTTAGATAACGATTCATACCATCATCACACTAACTTCTTGTTGGTAACTTTAATAAATATTTAATAATGAAACACACTTTAAAAAGTTAAATATTGGTTACCTCATTATTATAATTTATAATTTTTTTTTACATTAGTAATATAATCCATTTTATTTATTTTTTCATTTTACTTGAAATTCAAAAATATGCATTAAATACGTATCTTTTAATTTGATCAACAACTAATATTAATATTTCTATAAGGGTATGTTTGGTTGCAGTCATGTTATTAATAGTAACGGAATAAATAACCCCACCTAATTTAGAGAGATAAATAATCCTGATGTTTAAAGGTGAAATCTATCTATTGAGATTATTAATACTTATCCTATTTGCAACTAAACATGTTAGACTGTTATTAATTATCATGTCCGATTATTAATCCTGACTACCAAACGTGAGCTGAATATTTTATATGTAATCCTAAACAATTTGTATATCTCGTGTGAGTAAGATGATCCAAAATGAAAATTAAGCAGCAGTTGGGCTACCTAGATAATCGTTGGAATTCCACGTTAAAATCACTAAAAATAATTGAATGAATACATGTCCGCAATTTGATATGAAAACCTCAATCAACGAGAGGGAAAATCAAACATAAAAACAAAAACACACATCATCGTAGTGTCACATACATGGAAGAATCGGTGAGATTTGATGGTGCAAGAGGACGACAGGTACCATCGGATTCGATGAACAAGTCGAATACGTAACATACGTAGCTGATTATTCTTTCCAACATACGTCAACCTCACACCACCATTAACATTATTATTTCCTAAACAACAACAAGCAAAACGAAAGTGTCAGACAATAATTAGGTTTGAAACATCCAACGCCACTGACCACTTGCTCCAGTTGCTCGTGCTTCGTCACGAGAGAGATATGAATTGAATATCAATTGGATTCAAGACTCGGGGGGTTGCTTCATACACTGACGCATGCACACGGTTACCACACTGAATATCTAAGATAACAACACATGTAAATAGATTTCATTCGCTTAATGCTCACACAACATTCTTCTTTTATAATAATGTTGTCGTGGTGGTCGTACATAGTCATGTCGATTGCTGATTTGTTTGGCTGCTTGTGAGTGATATTTTGAGAGGTAGATTTAATGGGTACAAGTGTAATACAATTGTTACATATCAATCAGATTAAATAGTGACACAATAGACACTATATCTATATAATTTGAATCAATGAGATTTGAACCGAATATTACATAGATGAGAGACTGTCATCTGAGCACTCAGCCATCACCACTGAGGACAACTGACTAATTAAATTAGAAATTCATGCATAAATGAAAATTGAGTGGGATTACACCTATTCTCTTGACTGAAAATTTAGAAACTATAGAGATTTCAATCACTCATGAGTGATTGACAAGTTATTTAACTATCACATTTTCTTTCAAAATAATAAAAGATGATTTGATTTTGTATTCTTCTTGGTTTATAGAGGAAGTATTAGGTCACATGTATAGTGGACTTCGATAGTTAGTCCAAGATATGTATCTCGATGGCCCAAAAGAAAGGATATAGCATTATATAATTTGAGTTTATATTATTTCTGTGAAAACTTAGAGAATCGAGCTGGTTGGAGGAGCTCGAAAAAGCGTAACGAAAAACTAGAGAAATACAGATATCGGTGAAGGTAGCGACGCTACGTTATTTTTTTTATTTATGTTAGAAGTTGTTATAAGTTTATACAGGCACCAAAATTCAACCCCTTCAGTCCTGTATGTTCAAAAAAACTTTGAACTAAATACACATGATACTCTGACAAATTAGTAGTAGCCTAGTTCATGAAAAAAATGAAATCGTTTCAAACACTAACATCTCAAGGACTTGGTTTATTTTCAATACCATCGGAAAATTGAATCAAGATTGAAGGAGAGACGTGAATTTGGAAAGTTATTCAACTCTCTTGTATTGAAAGATTTTCAATGGAGTAATGTGTGAGTTGATAGTTACATACGACAAGGGAAGATGATGAGAAATTTCTTCCAGAACTTGATGACTTCACTCAGCATAGAATTCAATGACAATAACGGCATACATCATGTATGGTCTTCGGTATCGTGATAATATATCCTCATCATCTTTAAATTTACCACTTTTATTATAAAATGATGAAGAAGATGTGGATGAATGATGATGATTATGGGGTGGAACCCGTTGGAGGTAATGAGAATGTTTCTCTTGAAGTGGATGATGAGGGTTATAATTTGGGCTTTGATGAGTTCAAATTGTGAATATTTGTCTTTCATTTTTTTATTAAATTATTCTTATTTTGAATGTGTTTGTGAGGCATTTCAACTTTCAATAGACTTAATCGCATTTAACAATAATTTTTTCTATTATATGTACATATGTATATACATATTATCAAATAGAAAAGCTATGACAACTTAAAATGACTAGTCTTCCACCATGTCGATATTTTGTTTTGGCAGTATTCTTATCCTATGACTCATTGACCGCCGTGATAAATATGGTTGGAAAATGAACTTGACTACTAATATCGAATACAGACTTGGTTTGTTATACCGAGCCTGGTTGCAATCATATTAAAGACACTTTCACGTAGTTAGGTACTTGTAGCAATTCTAGTTCCTTAATTGGAATGTGAACCGTCTTTAAATTACTTGCATCCAGATCGGACATTTAGTAACATATCAAACTTAGAATTTCAAACTCATAATTGTCCGGCACCGGCCCGGACCATTTCATAAGTAAGGAAACCAGATACCATGACTTCCATGCATTGAATGTAAGCTTCGTTTCTCAACAAGAAGCTTGGCAACCCCTGTCGCACCTACTCCTCCAAGCTAATGGCTACAGCTACCAAAGTCAGTCACAAGATCCATGAATAATCAGATGAAACCAGCATTTATAAAGAGCTGAGTGTGATGGTTCATGGGGGGGTGTTGCCATCAGGACTGCTTTGTGTCTCCATCTTCTCAAGTGAAGGATCAAGGAGAGGAATGGTTGGACCTGTGAGACCTCAGTTTGTGCTGTTTGGATCTTCTATAGTCCAGACTAGCTTCAGTAATGGCGGGTGGGGAGCCATCTTGACCGACATCTACTCCCGCAAGGTCTTTCATTTTCTGCCTCCATTCTGTTTGCTACATGCCTCAGTCTCTGTCCTGTTTCTTGGTGGTTTGTTATAAAGACTCTACTTCCGAATATACGTAGATTGACTAGTTACCTCCCCATGAGCAAGCTGAGGTGATTGTGCCTCAGCATCAGCATACTTTCGTTCCGCAAACTGATATCTTCTTGGTCTTACCTTTCTGGTGATATATGTATCTGTCTGTAGATCAGTAGATGCACACACACTCAATTCCTCACTCTCTCACGCACTTGTATTATCAGAATCAATGCCCACCACCTGTTTGTTGAAATGCCCCAGTGCGTCTCCTCTACCCCACCACCACCACCACCACTCCCGTCTCCACCACCTCCATCAGTTACAGCGCCCTTTTCACTCCACACCCACTTTTAGTTTTAAACATCCACCCTGAACCCTCCTCTCCTCTCCTCACCTCACTAATAAACTTCCTCACCATTCTTCCTTCCCCCCTGTATGCTCTCTTACTGCCATGCCTACGCCTGTAACTTCTGCCAGGCAATGCTTGACGCCAGAAGCAGCTCTTGCACTTGACGAGGCCGTCTCCGTCGCCCGCCGACGCGCCCACGCCCAGACCATGTCCCTCCACGCCGTCTCAGCCCTCTTTTCTCTGCCCAACTCCTCTCTCCGCGAAGCCTGTGCGCGTGCCAGGAACTCTGCATACTCCCCCAGGTTGCAGTTCAAGGCCCTGGAGCTCAGCTTGAGTGTTTCCCTCGACCGGATACCCGCTGCGCGTCCGCCGGTCGACGAGCCTCCTGTTTCCAACTCCCTCATGGCCGCCATCAAACGCTCCCAGGCTAATCAGAGGAGGCATCCCGAGAATTACCATGTGTATCATCAGATTCAGCTGCAGCAGCAACAGTTGGGTTCCACAGTGTCCTGCATCAAGGTTGAGCTACAGCATTTGATTCTGGCTATGCTTGATGATCCGGTAGTTAGTAGAGTGTTTGGTGAAGCTGGCTTTCGCAGCTGCGACATCAAAATGGCTGTCATACGTCCTCTTTCTCGGTTTATTGGGTATCCTCGCTCCAGAGCACCACCTCCATTGTTTCTGTCCAACTTGCACAAAGATGCAACTTTTGGTGTTGGAAATCTAAGTTATCAGTTTCCAGCAGCAACTGGTTTACTTGATGGAGATGTGAATCACAAGAGAATTTGTGAGGTGCTTGTGAAGAATAAGGGAAGGAATCCCTTGCTGGTTGGTGTTTGCGCATACAATGCTCTGAAGAGCTTCACTGAGAGCTTAGAGCAGAAAACTCGGAGCTCTTTGCCTGTTGAATTATCTGGGATAACGACAATTTGTATTGAAAACGAGGTTTCCAAGTTCGTTTGGAAAACTCGCAATGACCATGAATTGCTGAAATCGAGATTGGAAGACATAGCCAGAATGACTGATGATTCTGGTGGTAGAAGATTGATTATTGACATTGGAAACTTGCATAACTTAACTGTTGAGCACTCCTCTGTTGATTCCTTAAACCATATCATCTTGCAAATGACAAAGTTACTGGCAGCCCATGTGGGCAAATTGTGGTTGATTGGCTCCGTTGTGAGCTACGAGATGTACTTAAAATTTGTGGCCAAGTTTCCATCCATTGAGACTGATTGGGACATACAGCTGCTCCCAATAACCGCTCTAAGATCTTCTGCAGCCATAGATCCCTATTCCAAACCATACAGGTGCGCTTTCTACTACTTTTTGGGATGCTGGTTTTTGTAAGATTGTTTAGTGAGACCTCAGAAGTGTTTCCGTACTCTGAAGACCAGACCTCTGCACGTCCTGTTTATTATACTAATTAACTGCTGCAGCTAACATTATTCTATAAGAAAACCAGATAACTTACTATTTCGGTGAGTATGCATCAACATTGTTTAGTATACTTTATGAGTTGCATGCTCAAGAGGGAGCACCAGGTGTCATTTAATACTTCATATTTTCTAATTGGCTTATAATTTTTGTAGTAGTGCTGCAGTCCTTACAAAGGCTATCAGTTTATTGGCTTCAATTGTTATAAACTATTCCTCATGATTACCATGCTCAGCCAGACTATCCAAAATGACTGAACTTTTTTTCTCATTATACTCTGGCAGCCTAATGGAGTCATTTATTCCCTTTGGAGGTTTCTTTTCTACACCTGATGTCAAGTGCTCGCTAAGAAGCATACATCCGAACATTTCACTTAGTTATCAGCAAGAAACTAAGAGTTTTGAAGAAGTAACCACCAACCTGATCGGAGGGCCAGTATCTTCAGTTGCAGGTCAGCACAGTTCTAGTTTACCATCTTGGTTGAAGGTGGCCGAACTCAGCACAAACAACACGTCAGAGTCTTTTGAGGTGGGCATCCTTGTGCAATGTTTTCTTTTTTCGCATTTTACCTAAATCTTCAGCATAATAGACCTTACCTGCTGCCCAGGAGTCGATTGCCTTAGCTATTATTAGGCTTGATGTATTTCTTCACATGAAAAAAATTAGGAAATCTGAATGAAAAGACATTTCTGTTCTGTGCAGAAGAAAAACAACCAGGCATGTTTGATTCCCCTGGTTGCAGGGACACCCCCGACATCACATGGTACTTTTCAGTGTCTCCAACAGGTTTACATGTCCATAAGTTTGAAACTCCTTAAATTGATTCTTCCTGCCAATGCAGGTTTTCAGTTTGCTGAAGACAAGAAGAAGATAGCGGAATATGGCAGTAGTGATCTCACCCTTGTCAACCCCTCCTCTTCATTGGATTTCAAACTCATTCCGACAGTGAACAATACTGTTCCACCCCCTGTATCTACTGAGACCAATAAAGGCAGTCTACTCTCTAAGCTGTTGGACAAGCCTTCAATGCTCCAGCATTTTGAGTCAACTAGTTTTAAGTCTCCGGACAGCAAGTGTATGACTCGAGGCTCATTTGACGGCCATTCATCACCTTCCTCTGCAACTTCAGTGATGACGACGTTAGGCTTGGGTATGGTTTCTTCACCAACCCATGAATCTACATTAAAACATATCGATATGCACTTTGTCAGTGCTAATGCGACCAGGATATTCCCATACCATTCCTCTCAACAATCGTCCTGTTCAGGTTCCAACTCACCAGGACATCATAATTATGAAAAATTGAAGATGGTGTTCAGAGCGCTAAGTGATAGATTTCCACAGCAAGAGGAAGCAATCAGCCATATAAGCAAAATCTTAGTTTGTTCTCGAGCAGCTGGGGAAGATCGTCAGGCAGCATGTCCAAGAGGAGGTATTTGGTTGGGTTTCCTTGGACCTGACAGCCACTGCAAGAAGAAAATTGCAGCTGCAGTTGCTGAGATATTGTTGGGAGAGCATGGCAACTTTGTTTGTGTGGATCTAAGTTCCTCTCAGAACACCATCAATGGGTACACGAAAGAGGTCAGAGGAAAGACTGTGTTAGATTATATTGCTGAGGCTTTAAGCAAGAACCCATTTTCAGTTGTGTTCCTTGAAAATGTCGACAAGGCTGACTTATTGGTCCGAAGCACTTTATCTAGGGCTACTAGGACTGGTAAATTTTTAGACTCCCATGGTAGGGATGTCAGCATAAGCAATGCAATATTTTTTGCAGCATCTGCCTTCATCATCGAAGACAAACACCCACTCCATTTGAAGGAACCTACAAATGCTGATGAAATGAGAATATTAAGGGTGAAGGGTCACGCCTTTCGAATTATACATGGCCACATCTCGCAAGGACCTAAAATTGTTACAGAAGAGCAAACCCCTGTAAATAAAAGGAAGCTTGCAAGTAGAGATGTTACTGCACTGGAAAAACATGAAATGTTTGAGGTTGCTAAAAGAGCCTTCAAACAAGCATCTGATTCCCAGTTTGATCTGAATCTGCCTGCTAATGTTGATTATGATATGGATCAAGAGATTGACTGCTACGAGTCCCATGGTGAATTTCATTGCCAGAGCCGTAAGTTGTGGCTGGAGGACTTCATGGACAGCATAAATGAAACTGTGGAATTCCAGCCATTTGATTTCGACAGACTTGCTGATAAGCTCGCCAAGCAAATGACTGATGTCTTGCATGACATAGTCGGCTCAGAACACTTGCTCGAGATAGATAATGATGTTATGGACCAAATCCTCGCTGTGGCATACACATCAGGCAACACTTGCATAGTTGAGGACTGGATCAAATCAGTACTCACTAAGCATTTGACGGAAGCCCGGAGTAGGTTTGACCTCAGTTTTCCTTCTGAGATCAAACTTGTGACGTGCGACCAGATCTATGCAGTGGAACTGGCTCCATTTCTTCCTCCAACCATCATCTTGTCTTAGAGAATGACAAAAGGTTCGAGCTTGTTATCGTCAACTCTAAGGCAAAAGCATATTACTGTAATTTAGAACTTGAGTCTGTTACAAAGCTATTAGACTATTGTACACCACAGTTGTAATATGTAGAAAACCTGTGTGTAGTTCCCCTAGATGCCATCAGAAGTCAGAACTTTCTATTTTTTTTAGCTCCACTGGTCTTTAGATTATGTGCCCTATAAGCTAAGTTGTTGATGCAGAAAGTTACAGTTCAAACGAGAGTCATCAGGACCAATGAGACAGGTCGGTATGTGCATTTCATCCCGTCCATTAGACCAAACATGTAATGTCTTCAATATAGTTGGATTCTCTCACTCAAACATACCCACTCAACATATTTGGGCTAATGGGCGATGTGAAAAGAAACCCACGTTAGGGAGTTATATATGAATAAGAGGTCGACATATTTACTTGCATCTGTGAAATTTACCATGAGACCCGAGTAGAGGAACGTGCAGAAGCTACCCATCTCCCACTTTCAAATGATTTTGAACTATGCATTGTATGACTGGTTCTGGTTGGTATCCTGCTTCACAACTATATGAATGCCTTTCGACATTAGGCGGAACTTGCGTTCAGATAAGGCCGCACCTCACAATTCACCACCTTTGCTTAATGATGAACCCTGGTATACTCGAACAGATCGAACTTGGCAGGTCCTCCAATTGTCAATGGTAGGCATCATATTCCCAGCTGTAGTCTGGAGGACAGGAACGATTTTGAGAATGATATCTATCCATTCATACTCAGTCAAAAGGGTTGGAGTTGAGTTGGGTGATATCGCAAATTCTTATGAGATTTGTGAGAATACAAATATTTCCACTGTCGAGAACTGACTCAACCAAAGGCCCGCGCGGAAGGCTTCGAGCCGGCCAACTTAATAGTGCGTGCAACACAGAATGTTTTCAAAAATAAGGCAGTTCTATCATGGCACCTTGTTAGACAAGTTATTGAGAGATTAGAAATTAAGATGGCGACTATGTTCACTTCAATCTGCGCACTAAGTACGAAGATTAGTAAGATAAATATGTAGTTCAGGTAACTTGACTTGTGAGATCATTGATCATTGATGGTAAATATGAAATTTTATTCATGCATTGAATTCAGTAAAATATACTCTCATATTCCTGAGTGTAAATAATTACTCCTATTCTACATTCATCATACTCATAAGTCATTGTATGAATCTATATGTCTAACATGCTTTAATAGGTTGTCAGTCTTGCAACAAGACATGTGCAGTTGTGCTACAGTGATAGGGAATTCAGAGTAAGTAAGATGCTTTCGCAGAACTTAGGACATGTTATTATATATGCTCTATCTAATTAAGGCTTTCGTCAGATGAGCTGATATGTTCACCATATTTGATGATATGTTCATCAAATGAACTTCTTTTACTTTTGTTAATATTTATTTTATTATGTTCATTAGATGAGCTGTTATGTTCATCAAATGAGCTGCTATGATCATTAGATGAGCTTTTATGTTCAGTAGATTATAAGTTTATCATATTTTGATACCTTGTTCATCATATGAGTCGATATGCTCATCACATGAGCTTCATTTTCTTTTATTTATATTTATTCCACTATGTTTATCATATGAACTATAATGTTCATAAGATGAGCTGCTATGTTCATTAGATTTGATAATATGTTTATCAGATTAGCTGTTATTTTCATTAGATGATATGTCCATCAAATGAGCTGATATATTCATCAGATGAGCTATTATGTTCATTGGATGATATGTTCATCATATTTTGGAACTATATTCATCAAATGAGTCGATATTTTCATCAAATGAGCTTCATTTTGATATTTATTATACTATGTTCATCATATGATCTGTAATGTTGTTCATTAGTTTTAATAATTTGTTCACAAGATTAGCTATTATGTTCATTAGATTATATGTTCATCAGATGAGCAGTAATGTTTATCAGCCGAGCTGATATGTTCATCAGATGAGCTGATATGTTCATGAGCTGCTATGTTCATTAGATCAGATGATTTACTAGTTTGAGAATGTGATGATAAATTTTATTTTAGAAAATCAGTATAATTTTTTTTTCATCGCACCCTTTTGGAAATCGTGATAGTTCTGACCGCAATTGAGTAAGTGGCGATAGTTCAGGATCAATTTTAAATTTTATCCCTATCATATATATCTGGTTCTTACTTCTGTGGAACAAATCAAATGAATAAGCGATTCTCAATATTTAAACCTATTTTATCACCCAAAAAATAAAAACACTACACTACTGATTCAGTTGG
>NQLW01000011.1:7049767-7062548 GCA_002312845.1 Kalanchoe fedtschenkoi
ATATATATGAAAGTGATGAATAATTGTATGAAAATAATGAATATATGTATGAAAGTGATGAATAATTGTATGAAAGAGATTAATATATGTATGAAATTGATGAACACATGTATGAAATGAATAAATATATGCATGAAAGTGATGAATATATATATAAAAGTGATGAATAATTAATGGTATGAAAATGATGAATATGTGTATGAAAGTGATGAACATATGTATGAAACTGATAAATCTGTGAATGAAATTGATGAATGTGTGTATTAAGGTGATGAATATATTTACGAAAGTGTTGAATATATTTATGAGAGTAATTAATAATTGTATGAATGTGATGAATAATTGTATGAAAGTGATTAATGATTGTACGAAAGTGATGAATATATGTATGAAAGTGACGAATATTTGTATGAAAAGTGATTAATATATGAACATGGAGTTTCTAATTTTTTTTTTCAATTTTTAATTTTTTTTACATTTAATGAATATAGTTTCGAAACTGATGAATATGTATGTGTATTTGATGAATATATTTTCTAATGAATATTGATGTCAATCTTATGAATATTCAATAAAAAGATACATATATTCATCATATACAAATATATATTCGTCAGATTTGTAATTATATTCATCAAATTCACATATAACTATTTTAACGAATAAAAATTACAAATGTATGAATTTATAATTTTATAATTATTTTAATATTTATAAATCAAACTAGTATAATTTTTTCTGATTTTTAAATTTTTTGTGAATTTTGTTTTGAATTATTTACGGTTTATATAGCGGATACCAAAACGATGTCGGTTTTGAAATGGATACATGTCATTTTGGATCGAGAGCACGGTCCACCGAAGAGTGATCATATTCCACCATCCTTAAAAAAACCTTGTCTTCAAGGTCAAGAGTTCTTGCTTTTTGCAAAATTTGCCCTTTTTGCCGACTTCTCCTTTCTTGCCCAGACAACTATCAAAATTTGTTTTTCCTGCTCCACACGCTAGCATCAAAGCTGTCAAGAATCCATATTCAATGCCTTAGTAGCATCTCCAAGTATCTGAAATGAGTAGGTACATGCAAATTTAAGGTGAATGATGAACCCACGAAGAGACATGACTCCGATCAAATAACATTTGCTTAGTGATCGCGCATCAGTTCCTTGCAACACGTCTACACCCAACTTTAATATATCCATCTTCTGCCAACTTATTCAGCAATCTTGAAAACATTGTACTCACAGAGTCACAGTCAAACCCTTGATCTCATTTGATAAAAGTGAAAGTGAATAAGTAATGGGAGTGTAATTGTTACGGAGAAGATGTCAAGAGTTGGAAGTTTTGGCTGCTACAGGCCTCCACATTATTAGATTCTCACCCTCAAACAATCATATGTACTCCTTTTACCTAATCCAATTAAAAAGCGATATTGTCTTCATCCGTCACAACTCCAACAGTTGCTGGCAGTCCCTTTGCTTCATAGTTTAGACTGAGATTGTCATCAAATGAACTTGCACTGGAAGGCTTTTGACCATCCCAAGAAACTCCACTCCTTTTTCCGTAAATAGCTTTCTATGTTCATCCTTGAGTTGCGTAGTTGTGTTAGTTTGACTTTCTATATTGAATAACATCTCTTCACACCATGGATGAAGATGCTTGATTTTTAGTCAAATTAGCAGCATAAATCAACTCAGAATTCGCTAAAGAGGACGGAATCAGGACAACATATTGTTCAATGTTAGGCTTTAAACTCATAGAAGGCCCATTGTCAACATTCTCCAAAAGTGCAGTAATGATAAAAACGGGAATTCCATGAATTGCCAAGGCAGAAGATTACCTTGATACACTCTCCAACTAGCAGCGATAAAAAGAGGCGATACCTTGTATGCTTTCATCACAATTCTATTCTTTACAACCAACTTTGAATCCTCCTGCAACAAGTATGGCTGTCTGGCCACCCAAAAAAGAGTTATTAAAAAAAATCCCCCTACAACATTTTCCGAGTCAATGATACTTTCGACCATTCCTCTGTCATGCGCACGGGCTATATATACTGCAGCTTCAATAAGGATTCAAAGTCCAAAGTTTCATGATTAGGGGTAACATTAAGGCTAAGCTTTCAAAATGCAGTTGATTCTCTCTCCAATATTGGCAAAAGCTTTAGTAGCATTCCAAGACCGGGCGAGTGTATCGGAGCCATGCATGTGAGGAATACACCTCTTTTGTTGCTTAAAGTTCTCCGTCTTTAGCGATACATGGATTTAGGGTTAATTCTCTGATTTTTTTTTTATTTTTCTACAAAGTTATATAATACCAGTTGAAGAAATTATAGCTTCATCCTATTATTTTATCAAATAGTAAAATAGCTCTTTGTGTAACATCCTATAACTTATATTTATGGAGGATGATTGAATTGTTGAGATGCTCGAAGGTAAATGTGAGAAAACTTTAAAAACAAGTTTCATACTACCATTAATATTCAAATTATTGCGAAAAGAACTAATTTTTCGCAAAAAGGTGTGACGGAAAAATTGAACTAGTTGATAGTCTAATATAACCTTCAATGCCCATGGTTGGTGCCAGGAGTACAAAATCATACCTAGCTTGTAATGGGTGTGGGATCTATGTTATTCGTGCGTAAAAGCTATTTGGAAGATTGAGAGGAGATCTTTATATTCCAACAAGTTGTGTCCTGAAAATATAATTCGGAGCACTTGCTGGATATCGGGCATGATTGGAAATCATTGAATTACAAATATTGTCGGGCTTACTATTATCACATTTTTGGTGTTCTAGATTTTGATACTGCTGCTTCAAGTTTCAAACTCTTTTCAATTCTGACTGTGTTGATCATTTTGAAAGCTTTCTTTTTGTCAGTATTATAATACTTTAGGAGTCAACTTTCAGTGTGTTGGTATCTACTGGAAGCGGAAATCTGTAACTGAAGTTTGTCCCTCTCGCACCACTTTACCTCATCAAGAAGTTTTTCACATTTCAAATTATTCGTCTCATCAAGCTTCGCATGGCCAACTTCACCCCATGTGTTAAACAAAGTGTAGATCTTTCTCTTCTATCTGCTCTCAGCATCAGTCCAAAGGCTTCGAAGCACAATCGAGTCATCTATCCTTGCTGGAGCCCCGCTATAAATGGTGGCAACAGTCAATATGGCTTGCATAGACAATAAGGTTGCTTTTATTTTCCGTAACAACAAAGGGGGTTACATTTCAGGAAGCATCTCAAGTTTCAGCAGCTGCAACCCCCTTCAGAACCTTGCTGGTCTACTTAACATGGCAATTAGCTTCGCTCTCAATCCAATGGGGTCGAGACATAGGACCAGCCTATCTCAAACTTGAAATAAAATTTTAATTACTAATTCAAATTTTAATAAAAAATGTTAACATCCTGTATACATATACAATTATTAAGTTTATTAAATCAGTTTAGAAATCACCAAATACTAAGTTAATTAATTACTTTATTTATATCAGTTTAAAAATTTAACTTATTTCCTATAAGCAAAAAACACTTATGCGTTCTTCACTATATACAAACATATATTTTCTTTCCTGGTTTAAAATATCAATACATTTCTTAATCTATTAGCAACAAAAAGGATATCATTCTAACACAGCAACACAACAACATAATCATCTATTAGCATACCTAATACAATAAAAAACCACTTTCGTTTTAGATTTAAAAATGAACTTACTCGAACGAAAGCAACACAACATGCAAAAAAAAAAATGAAACAATTAAGTATCAGAACGAAATTGAGAGAGAGGAGAGTTTGAGAAATTATTAGAATGAAATCAATCAAGTGTTGAATATGAGAAGTTGTAAGGTGAAACTATGTAGTGAATGTTAGACCTAATTGAGACGAAATTTAGGGTTTGATGTAGATGGAACCGCAGGCTAAATAACTCCACTGTATATTGCTCAAAATCTTAACTCAACAATACACACAGGAGGCTTATATATAGCTGTCTCGATTCAGATGAAAAGAAACAGAATGCTAACAGAAAAGGCAAAACAGAAGAGCAAAACGGCGACGTTTCTCAAACATGAGAAACGCACCCCGCGCCATCGCTAAACGGCGTCGCTTCATTTGGAAACAATTCTCCCGCTTCAGCAGACGGCGTCGTCTGCAAACGCTCGTTTTTGAAACATTCTCCCGCTTTAGCAGACGGCGTCGTCTGGCACTGATATTCTCCCGCTTTAGCAGACGGCGTCGTCTGGCACTGATACTAATAGTGAGCTGTTGATCAAGTGCAAGATTGGATCATGCGTTATTTCATAGATTTTTTACCAGACTTATAATAATTCATATGCGTGGTGATAAACAAATTTATTACCATGCTTATGAGTTTCAAGCGTCGTAATAAGTTATCTGAAGTTGAACAGTAACATCACATTTTTATTTACCACGCTTCATAATAAACTTAAGCGTAGCAATAGAGTATTTATTTTCCACGTTTCAGTTTAACAAGTGTGTTAATAGATATAATTATTAGCACGCTAAATGGGTCAAAACGTAGTAATAAGCTATATTTCATTTTTAACTTCCCTCCTTTTTTTATTTCATTTTTATTTTATTATTTTATTGTTTTAGAGGTCACTAGGTTTGGGATTTAGATTTTATGTTTTAGAATTCAGAGTTTTGGATTTATAATTAGAGCTTAGGATTTATGATTTAGATATGAATATTTTTTACCATTCAATTAAAATATTTATTCGATTACAACATTAGTGGTTTATTATATAAGTAATGGCTATGTATAATAATACATAGTCATTTTACATGTGCATTTGAATTTGTCGTACATATATGGTTGGTGTAAAAAAAAAAAACTATTTACTTATCGGTTTGATTCAGTTTCTAAAAATTAAAAACTCAAACCGATCACAATTAAAGAACGTTATAACACTACATATGTATAGTTCGGTTCGTTTTTATTAAGTTCGTTAATTTTAACTTTGAGACATCCATTATATATACAGAAAGTATTTATGTGTACATCTCAATTTGAAAATGAGTTAATCATGCATATCAATAATTTTCCATGCATTTTAAAATTATATTTTTATACATGCATATTGTATATAAAATTTATCTAAGATTTAAATTTTATAAAAAAACATAATTGTTTGCAATAAATATTGAACAATTATCACTATAACAATAAAATAATAATTTTTTCCATTATTACTGATTTGTGTACATTTGTATTATATAGTAAACAATAAATGGTATATAATTAAGAAAAATTGAAGATAAACATTATGATTCAAATAAAAAAGTAAATAATGAAAATTTTAGCATGCTTATAACACAAAGCGTGATAAAAAATATTAAATTCATATTTTATACTCGTGATATTAAATTTTTATTTTATACTTATTATCACGCTTCACGTAATAAATATGGTAATATGTATCACGTATGATGGGTCAAAACGGAAGTGTTTTGGATGTGAATATCTATTACCACCCTTCATAAGATGAAGCGTTGTAATACATGTTCACATCCAAAGCGCAACTGTTTAACCCTGATACCTATTACCATGCTCAAAGAAGAATCCCTCTAGACTTTAATTGTTAGAGAGGAAATTAATGAACATCACTCAAGGTACGCTCTCTAAAAGTGAGTATTTTTTCAAGATAAATAATTTGTGTCAGTAAATAGAATAGTTGGATGATGAAACCAAACTTTGAGATGATTAAAAAAGGAGAATTATTATAAATGGATTAAGATTTGAGTATAATATCTTCATAGCGGCACTACAAGGATGACCTAAACAACCATCACTAGTAGAATTAGAAAATCTATTAGCAAATCAAGAAGCGTTGGCACAACAAATGGTGAAATTAACGATCAAGATAGAGAATAAGGAGGAGACACGAACAGAGGAAGCACTTTATAGCACTAGAAGATCAAGTCAGAGATATGACAAAAAAAAAGTATGAAAGAGAGCGTAAAGAAGGTAAGAGCACTCGTCTTTGATATGAATCTGATAGTGAAGAAGAAGACTCAAATAAAGAAGATTATCATCAACTACTAAATAAGCAACATGAAAGAGAAGAATGTTTCACTTGTGGCCGCAAAGGAAACTATGCTAGAGATTGCAAATTTGGAAACAAGGCTCAAGGAAACTTTAGCAAGACGGAGCATAGATATGATGCGAGTGAAGATGAATGAGACTTTGAAGTAACATTTGCTGAAGTTAACGATTAAAAGATGTATCAGAAGAACAAGAGCGCGATCTTTCATATCATAACAATGGTGATCTATGGATAGAAAACTTAGAGAGTGATGGCAACTATGAGATAACAACAAGCTTTATCGCAAGAAAGTTGGGTGAGGAAAACATGACGATGATGAGTCTATTGTGAGTTTAAAATAGAGCAAGATTGCTTTAGAAAGGAGGTGTTGGCTAACTTCATGGAGAGACACGAAGAAATGGAGTTGGTAGCTATGCAACCAGATGTGCGAGGTTGGTTGGAGGATGCACGTCTCATTAAGATTCAGGACATTGATGGATTAAAAATCATGAGCGAGAGCATTCAGAAGAGCAACGCTAATAAAGAAGAGAAGTTTGTTGGGCAGACAATTAAGAAGCAAGAGGAGCTGAAGGAGATTACTCAGATCAAGAAACCATCAGGTGTTCACTGTGGATCAAGAGAGAAGATGAAGAAGACTTTGGTGAAGTTAGGCGTAGTGAGAAATACTGGAGAATGCTTAAGAAGGTTCACAAGCTCAGAAAATATGTCAAAGGCAAGACAAAGTGATTCAGTGTTGTCAAAAGTCTAAGGAAGACTTATTAAAGACGGAAGACATGACCAAAGCATATAATACAAATTTGATATTGGAGCTAACATCAAGAGACCGCCAAGAAAAAACTACAAATTAGGCATTGAGGGAAACCGTTAAGAACCAATGCATAGTTGGGCTAGTTAGAATAAGATAAGCTAAGTCCAAGTAGAAGAAAACTCAAAAGAGAGTATGATTCTAAAAGCGAGTAGAATTATTTGGAGTATTCTAAAATTTTGTAGGATATACTTAGAGAGAAATAGTTCGTGGAATATGCTAAGAGTTTTCGAGAGACCTTAGTAATAGCCATTAGATTAAAATGAGCTTCACCATCCATTGACGAGGTGAAGTAGTGTGAATGTGTGGGTGTTGTATGAGTTGTGTGCACTTGAGTTGAGAGTGACACACTAGTATGATTGTGAGAGAAGAAGTTTATTACATTCTAATTTTGTTCCAATAAATAAAATACGCCACTTGTGAATTGACAACATACATATTTTAAATAGCACTTATAATCCAAAAACGCGTCTAAAATATTCCAAATAAACAGTGTTTGAAAATTTTAACTTACTAAGATATTTCATTAGACAATGCTTAATGGCCACAAAAATACCATCACGTGTAGTAGTGTCTCCTTCCTAAACAACGCATGAGTCATAACGTATCCTTATCAAGTCAATATCTTACTATTTAAAAGGAATATGTACTGGCTCATTCTCTTTCATATGTGACCGACAACATTTTTTTTTGTTAAATTTATATTAAAAAATAATGTTACTAATGTTTTACAAATATTTCTATTTGTTAATTCAACGTCACGCATTTTTGGAAGGACCTTAGAATGCCATTTATGTACTATTTGCAAGCACTGAATGCGCAAGAATATGAACACAGATTTTCGCAGCTGTGTACGTCTGTCTTCTCCCTTTCACCCTTTTCTCAAGGATGAGATTGGTTTAATAAGAGGTGTTGAAGGAACAGGGAAAGTAGAAAAAAACTTGATTTTGGGAAATTTTATATTATTTTATATGTATATATGGACATAAATGAAAAATATCAAAAAAATTATTATTGATTTTGACTCTTCTTTTATGCTGTGTTTGGTTCAGATAAAATTCAGTGGACAGAAAAATTTGGTGGAAAATAAAAAGAAAAATTTGTGAGACAACGAGAAGGAAAATTTGTAGAAAAATTAGATGAAAAATAGGAAGAAAAATTTACTTTAAAATAAAGAATGTGTTAGCATTTTCCTACCATTTTTCACTCATAACCAAACAAGTGAAAATAGGATGAATTCCATGTGGAATTCAATTTCCCCCCGAATTTTTCTTTCCACCAAATTTTTCCTAAACTAAACACATCTTAAGTGTGTTTGGTTTAGGAAAAATTTGGTGTAAAGGAAAATTGGTGGAAAGTTAGAAAGATTCTTTTGTTTGGTTTAAGAAAAATTTGTGGGAAAGAAAATTGCATGAAAAATTAGAGAAAAAGTTCAAGTAAAATGAAAAAATTTTTGAAAATTTTCTTCTAATTTTCCATTTGAACCAAACGAAAGAAAACAAAATGAAATTCATCATGGATTTCACTTTCTCTCAAATTTTTTTTCCCATCAAATTTTTTTCAAACCAAACACATCCTTAATGTTTCATCTAATTTTTTCTTCCACATGAATATATAATAAAGTATAAATTTCTTTTCATTTTGGATACATATTCATTCTCAACAGCTTTTCTCTAAATCAAATTAAATAAAAACTAAATGAGCTAATTTAAGTTGTTTATTGTTCTTACACTTTTTCGGAATAACCTCCAGCATTATCAGTTCATTTGCATTTAAAAAACTTAAGTATCAACTTGTGATCTACAATATTGTCAAAATAAGAGGCGGGGTTAAATGATAAAGCGAGGACTCACAAAAAAAAAAGAAAAGAGAAAATGGGTTGTACTAGAACGTTTTTAAATTTGACAGATATTACTATCTGATTTTACAATTCTAAAGAAAATTCTAATTTTGAGTTGTTGTGTAATTAACTAATTTTTTATTTGACCCATAAATTTTTAAATGACTATTAATTATACATTATACAAAACTTGTCCCATATTAACTCAATAATAAAAGTTTCTAAATTTATGCAAGATTTGTAAAGTTAAATTGGAAAACTAATTAAATAATAAAATATACTAACTTCATATAATGCTTAATTAATAAATCATCTTACACAATAATCTTTTAACCAAAATATTTTTTAATGCTTAAAGAATTTCACAAAGCAGTTGTGTGGTGGTACATATGAGATTATATCAAAATTATTATATACTATCTTAGGATAGGGTATGTTCTTATAAAAAATTTTGGGGCATGTTCCTAAAATTGAGCATTAAGAATATTTTAGCCAAAATGCCTTTTAATGCTTAAAAAATCTCATGTAATGTTTATAAATAATTTTTGGTTATGTTTCAAAAAAATTTATTATAATTTTGATATAATCCCATATGTACCACTACAGCTGTTTTATGAAAAATTTTAAACATTAGAAAGCATTTTGACTAAAATATTATTGTGTAAGATAGTTTATTAATTTAACATTACATGAAGTTAGTATATTTTATTAATTAGTTGACCAATTTAACATTACAAATCATTGCATTTTGGGGTAAGTTTTGTATAATGTATAATTAATAGTCATTTAAAAGTTTATGTGTCAAATCAAAATTAGTTAATTACACAATAACCTAAAATTAGAATTTTTTTTAAAATTACAAAATCAGATAGTAATACATGTTAATTTTAAAAATGCCCGACAACTTTTTTTACAATTTTCTCAAAAATAAAACAATTTTTGTCACGTTGTTGAGGGAGCGAATCTTCATTTGGACAGATTTGCCGCCCGATCATCCCACGTTGATTTGTTTTGTTGGTTTTTCTCATTTCATGTGGCTTGCATTTTGCTAATGTGTATGTGTGGGATCTGAAGTGGGCTAATTTAAACCTAAGGGTAAAAATTGAAACGGGTTCCGAACTATTCTTAACTTCTTAATTATAGTACGAATTATATGAGCTGACGAAAAGAGTGGATAAAAAAAAATTCTGACTAATTTAGGATATTTTTAAGACTATTAATTTGATTCAATAAGTATAATTGAGTATATTAAATTTGTTGAGAATTAAAATTGATTGAGTATGAAAAAATATCATTTTGTTTATGTAAGAAATGATATAATTTAATTTGAAATACAAAGTAGTTTCTTGCACAGTTCTAATTAATATAATAATATTGGTTTAGAAATGTAACTATAAATTTTATATTAGAAAATCAGTTCTATTTTTTTACATTATTTTTAGTTTAAATAGTTCAGACTATAATTGATAAAGTGTATCAGTTCAGTGCACATTTTTTTTTATAATTTTTTTATAATCAGTTTAGTTTAGATAATTCAGACCATAATTAATAGTTTAGTGCCCATTTTATAATATGAATAGCAAATTAAATCTAAATTTCACATATTAACTTTATAATTTAAAATTAAGTGATATTTCAAGATTAGGTATATGACAGCTGGCATATAATAACAATTGGTGTAAAATCTTAGGGAAATGGATTGGGGATGGAAAAAAATGGTGTCAAAATGTTTTCAAAAAGTAGCATTTTACACCAAAATGGAGTGATTTTGACTGTGACGAATTGGATTCGAGATGACCTAAAAGAACCCCAAAAATAAAAATAATTTCAAATACAAAAACTCCTTCTTTGTTTTTTTCACTTGTTATTTAATTAAATGCATATTTAATAGCTATAAATAATTTAAAAGTCAAATATTAATTATTAAATTAATAAAAAAATAATTTTACATCACTAATAATCTATCAATTCTATTTTTTTTTCATTTTTTAAAGAGGATCAATAATGATTTCCCACTTTCCCCCTTGGTGGCCAGAGCCGCACACCCCCTCCACCTTGATAGTGTACGTCTATACTCACTGCGGGCCAGCTCACGCACACCTCCAGCGTATCTAAGCGTAAATGCAGTACCAACAGGGCTTGAGTCCAGGACCTTGAGGTTGTTAGACAACACGCAACACCACTAGACTAACACCTAGTTGGTAATTCATCAATTCTATCATTACAGAAAACTTTAAAAAAAAATTCTTAATCTATTCAATTTAATCTTAAACGACATGTATATGCATATGAAGACATAGCACAAGAGAACTGAATTTAATGATGAAAATAAAAAGTGTGTGACAATAATGGGATGGAGTTAAATAGGGATCGTATAATAAAACAGCATCAGCATAGCAACAAAATGGGACATATCATTTCAAACCCCTTTTCACGTCTCCTTTACTATTTATTTCTCAGTCGGCACAGCTCGTTGTCTTCGACTCCAACCATGATCTTTCCTCAAAAAGAATCGCCTCAATTATTCGACCGACTCGTCGCTTTCACCCCACCTCGGACCATCATTAATGGAACGAGATGGACACCTTCATCCGGCATCCGAGGCTGTTGCTGTCCGGTAAGCATGCGTACACCAGACACCATTTACCAACAAACAAGCTCATTACAAAATTGATTTCATCCGCAATAGAGTGCCGGAAGTCCCACACCGACGTTACAGTGCGTCACCTGACAGTTGTTGGAGTCTCACCTTAACATATAAAACTGGTGTTCGAGCAAGGCTTTGTAATGACATGCATCTCATGTAGGGCTGTCGATAGAGTAGGGCAGATTCAGATATCCGTCAAGATGCATATTTTTTTAAGTTAGTATATCCATTTGAGTCTATCCATTTAGATCTATTAGAGTTAACCCATTTGGATCTTTATAATTGATTTTTTTGGGGTTTTCTTTAAAAATTATTATATATGGATCTGAAATAAAATTCATTTTTATATAAAAGAAAATATTTTTTAAACAAAATAGAAAATAAAAAAAAATTTCATAAAAAAATTTTAAAAATTATTTTTCAAAAAAAAATTTAAAAAATATTTTAGAAAAATAATTTAAATATAAACATATATTTTTTTATAATTTATTATTTTCATAAATTGATATATATACATATATATATATATTTATTTTATTTTATAGTTGAGTATTAGAAGAATTGATTTTGGGTCTAATGAGTTCAAATAATGGATCTGAATTTGGGTCTAATATTTGTATAATTATTGGGTCTAGGTCTGAGTCTTTTCAAATGAGTCTGGACTGGAGCCATTAACACATCTAATCTCATGGGTGTAAAGATTTTGTTAAGTTCAGTTCAGTGTTATTTTAATAAAAATTTCAATTGGATCATTTTTAATAGGTTTTAAAAATTATAAAACCAAATTAAATCGTTAATTTTGAAAAATCAAACTGAATTAAACCATGTGGTTTATCTGATTTAATTAATTCTCATAAACTTTATTTAAGATTTTTTGTACGGAATAGAAGATTTTTTTCCAAAATTACGTGAAATTTGGAAATTTGTTTCAAAGTTTCCCCCTATTCATTAAAACAAATAGAGCCTTTCGGCCCTGTTTGGTTTAAGGAAAACAAGACAGAAAAAAAAAGAAAAATTTGAAAGAAATTCTTTATTTGTCTAGGAAAAAGTTTGGAGCATAAAAATTATATAAAAACTTCGAAGGAAATTATGAGTAAATCAATAATTTCAGGTAATTTTTCATCTCAAACTAAATAAGAGAAAAATAAAATCTATAATAAATACATTTTCCGACCTATTCATATCCCCTCTTCCTCAATTTTGATTTATTTACCAACACGAATTAGCTCAAAGGTAAGGGATGACTACATCCACTTAAGATGTGTTGAGATCATACGTTATGAATTTTACTATAAAAATACGAAATATGACTCAAAGGCAAAATGTCCATCGCAAAAAATGAAATAAGAGAAGTGTGCGCAATAATAAATAAATAACTATATATAACCCACCATAATTTATTTGTTACAAATGCATCAAACTACACA
>NQLW01000011.1:7073318-7099132 GCA_002312845.1 Kalanchoe fedtschenkoi
ACCATCAATGGGTACACGAAAGAGGTCAGAGGAAAGACTGTGTTAGATTATATTGCTGAGGCTTTAAGCAAGAACCCATTTTCAGTTGTGTTCCTTGAAAATGTCGACAAGGCTGACTTATTGGTCCGAAGCACTTTATCTAGGGCTACTAGGACTGGTAAATTTTTAGACTCTCATGGTAGGGATGTCAGCATAAGCAATGCAATATTTTTTGCAGCATCTGCCTTCATCATCGAAGACAAACACCCAATCCATTTGAAGGAACCTACAAATGCTGATGAAATGAGAATATTAAGGGTGAAGGGTCACGCCTTTCGAATGATACATGGCCACATCTCGCAAGGACCTAAAATTGTTACAGAAGAGCAAAACCCTGTAAATAAAAGGAAGCTTGCAGGTAGAGATGTTACTGCACTGGAAAAACATGAAATGTTTGAGGTTGCTAAAAGAGCCTTCAAACAAGCCTCTGATTCCCAGTTTGATCTGAATCTGCCTGCTAATGTTGATTATGATATGGATCAAGTGATTGACTGCCACGAGTCCCATGGTGAAATTCATTGCCAGAGCCGTAAGCTGTGGCTGGAGGACTTCATGGACAGCATAAATGAAACTGTGGAATTCCAGCCATTTGATTTCGACAGACTTGCCGAGAAGCTCGCCAAGCTAATGACTGATGTCTTGCATGACATAGTCGGCTCAGAACACTTGCTCGAGATAGATAATGATGTTATGGACCAAATCCTCGCTGTGGCATACACATCAGGCAACACTTGCATAGTTGAGGACTGGATCAAATCAGTACTCACTAAGCATTTGACTGAAGCCCGGAGTAGGTTTGACCTCAGTTTTCCTTCTGAGATCAAACTTGTGACGTGCAATCAGATCTATGCAGTGGAACTGGCTCCATTTCTTCCTCCAACCATCATCTTGTCTTAGAGAATGACAAAAGGTTCGAGCTTGTTATCGTCAACTCTAAGGCAAAGCTTATTACTGTAATTTAGAACTTGGGTCTGTTACAAAGCTATTAGACTATTGTACACCACACAGTTGTAATATGTAGAAAACCTGTGTGTAGTTCCCCTAGATGCCATCAGAAGTCAGAATTTTCTCTTTTTTTGGCTCCACTGGTCTTTAGATTATGTGCCCTATAAGCTAAGTTGTTGCTGCAGAAAGTTACAGTCCAAACGAGATTCATCAGGACCAGTGAGACCGGTCGATATGTGCGTTTTATCCCATCTATTGGACCAAACATGTAATGTCTTCAATATAGTTGGACTCTCTCACTCAAATATACCCACTCAATATGTTTGGGCTGTTGGGTGATGTGAAAAGAAACCCACATTAAGGAGTTATATATGAATAACAGGTCGGCATATTTACTTGCATCTGTGAAATTTACCATGAGACCCGAGTAGAGGAACGTGCAGAAGCCACCCATCTCCCACTTTCAAATGATTTTGAACTATGCATTGTATGACTGGTTCTGGTTGGTATCCTGCTTCACAACAATATGAAAGCCTTTCGACATTAGGTGGAACTTGCATTCAGATAAGGCCGTACCTCACAATTCACCACCTTTGCTCAATGATGAACCCTGGTATACTCGAACAGATCGAACTTGGCAGGTCCTCCAATTGTCAATGGTAGGCATCATATTCCCAGCTGTAGTCTGGAGGACAGGAACGATTTTGAGAATGATATCTATCCATTCATACTCAAGTCAAAAGGGTTGGAGTTGAGTTGGGTGATATCGCAAATTCTTATGAGATTTGTGATAATACAAATATTTCCCACTGTCGAAAACTGACTCAACCGAAGGCCCGCGTAGGCTTTGAGCACGGCCAACTTAATATTGCGTGCAGCACAGAATGTTTTCAAAAATAAGACAGTTTTTTCAGGGCAACTTTCAAGGCTTATAAGGTGAAATTGTTTTTGTCTTGTCATAATATGTGCATTAGGTAAATATTTTTGTGAGTGTGGTTCGTTACATGAGTTTATCCTCATGATCAATTATCAATAATATTCATAAGTAAATGACCTGAACCGTGCAATTTATTTATATTATTCTTCTTGCTTCATTTTGATACTCCTTAGTTCCTTCTGATTTCTAACTGTTCCTCTTTCTTTAAAGCAGGCTTCAATTCAATCTCAAAACTCCCCCCAATATTTTTTTTTTATTTTTCTTGTTACTAACTTGACATGTATTCCAAAAAACTAATTCTTGAGAATCTATCCTGACTTATGGTTTTCATTTTCCTTTTTCTATCTAGTAAATGTGAGTTAGGCTTTAATTTTTTTTCTAGTGAATTGGAGGGTGGAATAAAACTTATCATATAATGGTAAAGTGTTGTTAGGTTTAAAAGTTTAAGGCATGCCTTATTTGTTTGAGCGTATTCCCTCTTTAAAATGTACACATGCCTTTTGATGCGATTTGAACTCACAATTATAAGAGAAAATGATAAAAAAATAGCAATTCAAGCTCATAGAAAGTCAAGTTCAACAAAACGTAACAACAAGCAAAACAAAATACATTCAAGTACAAATAAGTTAGCTGAAATATTTAAGTCCAAGCAACCACGAAATAAGGCAAGTAAAATGTCAAATAAAACAGGATGATTTTAGTTACATGGATGCATGGTAGCAATTTTGTGAGATTCTAAGATTGAAATTTTTCATATTTCAATTCATATCTTGAGGCTTAGGGTATATGAGATAGTTTACCTCACTTTTCAATATCTTTGCCTCATCTATGCCTCCTTGTTTAGGCTCCTTGTTACATTAAATCTATAATGAGTTTTCGTGATAATCACATTTATAATACCTTACCTCACTAGCAATTAAGTACATGGTCGATCCGCAGAGACTGAGTTTCTGACATATTAATAACTTGACTATTGACAAACTAAAAGACTCAAGTTATTAAGAGATTAGAAATTAAGATGGCGACTATGGTCACTTCAATCTACGCACTAAGTATGAAGATTAGTAAGATAAATATGTAGTTCAAGTAACTTGACTTGTGAGATCATTGATCATTGATAGTAAATATGAAATTTCTATTCATGCATTGAATTCAGTAAAATATACTCTCATATTCCTGAGTGTAAATAATTACTCCTATTCTACATTCATCATACTCATAAGTCATGGTATGAATCTATATGCCTAACATGCTTTAATAGGTTGTCAGTCTTGCAACAAGACATGTGCAGTTGTGCTACTGTGATAGGGAATTCAGAGTAAGTAAGATGCTTTCGCAGAACTTAGGACATGTTATTATATATGATCTATCTAATTAACGTTGGCTTCTGTCATGCAATTAGATCTTAGCGCCTAGGTTTTATGCAGTCACACACTACACACATTATATGTCATGCAAATCAATGCAGTCATTCAAATTATGTGCAATAACAATGTCAACATATAAACAGAATTTGTTAACCACAAACTATCTCACAATAATCATCATAAGTTTACAGCACCTGAACTACACAAGAGATTTAGCCACTAAGGGCCATAGACATAAGCATGAGTAAAAAGATAGGAAAAGCCTTAACAATATGACTCAAACCTAAGTTAGGATGAATCCCTTGCTGCTCTCCACTTCTCCTTGAAGATTATTGAAGATTGCACCTTAGGCACGAGGTTAAAACTCCACACAGTACACTGAAATTATGAGGTAAAGACCTCCTTATATATGTGTGGGTAGCTTAGGATTTAAGTTATGAACTTGGGACCTCTAATGATAAATATTTTCAGGAAATAATGCTGGAAATCGGACTTATCGGCTTATAGAAATCAGAATCAAATAGGGAGTCGAATTAGGAAGCTTCCTACCACCGATATTGACCGTCCTCAGCGAATTAAGTGTTGACTCCATTTAGGAAATTGTATATAATTCTCTTAGCTTTCTATAGCCGCTTGAAACGCGCAAATCGGATTTTTAATGAAAAAGTTATGGCCTCACAAATTTTTATATTTGAATGGCTCGAGATTTAGAAACATTACACCGTGTGCAGATGTCATGTCTCAACCTCGCGCGCGGCTCTCGCTCATGGTCATTGCCACATCAGCTCTTTTTCTTTCTATATGTGACACGTGTTTCTCCCTTGCCTCGTCACCGCCAGTGCTGCAATTGTCCACTACGCGCAAACATGTTTCTTTAATGAAAAAATTTGGATTGATTTTGAATGATGCTTAAGATCGGTTTGTTAGATTTCTTAAATATTAATTGATCTTATTAAACTTGTTGAGAATTATGTATGATTGAGTATGAAAAGACATCATTTTTTTAAGTGCGCAAAACGATATTATTTATTCTGATAATCAAATGACGTAATTGTCACACACAAATCTAAGCCTTGTAATAATATTAGTTTAGGAACATAATGGTAAATTTTATTCTCGAAAATCAGTCCGATTTTTTTCATTCCACCCCTTTTAGAAATTGTATTAGTTCGGACTGCAATTAGGTAAGTGATAGTAGTTCAGGACCCCTTTTAAGTTTTATCCCTTTATATTATGGGGGTTCTGGAACTAGTATAAAATTTTTAGGCGTCCCAAATGAGATACAACCGTCGGTGACACTCCTCCAACAACTCCGCCAGCAATGAGAGACAACAAATGCTAAGAACAGCGTAGATTGAAGTAGTCACACTCACACCGTCTCTAGCCAACTTTGCTTCCTCAGCCATAATCACGATCATCTTCAACGTCTCGCTAGTCTTCCCTACTACATCTTACATTACCATAGAATCAACAAAACTAATATCAAATGATGAACAAAACCCAAAACCCTAACTCCAATAAGATCTGGTCTCCAGAGCAGCCGGCATGCACATTTCTGTGCATCGAATTGATACGCGATGGTAGTTGGGAGGCGGACAAAGTGCTGAAAAGCAAAGCTGAGAAAATTGAGAAGGAAGAAAATAGAATAGTACGTATATCATGAGAATTCAGATATAAAATTGGCAATAAATGACTTCCAAATATTCATTAAGAGATCTATATATTCATTAATGAAAGAAAATGAAAGTTAAATATATTAAAAACTCATTTCTTAATTGATCTCAATAAAAATAATAAAAATAAGGCCTAAGATTTCTAACAAAAGTACTGCAAATGTTTAGGTGCTAGCAGTCGAAAATGATGTCGTACACATTTTTATTAAACATTCCACCCTCAAATTAATAGTAAAAAATAAAAATTTAAAAAGATCCAAAAAATAGAAAAATCAGAAAAAATTAAAGTGTATTATTTTAATTATGAAAATTCAAATAAAAAATTAAATTAATAATAAATTAACTTTACAAACATTGATTAATAAATATGTTTATCAAATGAGTTGTCATGTTCATTAGATTTGATAATATGTTCATCAATTGAGCTATATTCATTAGATAATTTGTTCATCAGATTTGATAATATGTTAATTAAATGAGTCTGCTTTGTTTTTATTGATATTTACTATACTATGTTCATCAAATGAGTCATTATGTTCATTAGATGAGTTTCTATGTTCATCGGATGTGCTACTATGGTCATTAGATGAGTCGACATGTTCATCAGATGAGTTATCATGTTCATCAGATGAGTTATCATGTTCATCAGATTTGATAATATGTTCATCAGGTTAGATAATATGTTCATCAGATGAGTTGCTATATTTATTGGATGAGATGATCTTTATATTTGATAAGTTGTCATGTTCATCAAATGATATATTATGTTTATTGGATGATACATTCATTAGATGCATTGATATGTTCATCAGATTAACTTTATATGATTTTGTTGATATTTATTCTGATTTGTTCAACAGATGAGATGCATTGTTCATCACATGAGCTCATATGTTTATGAAATTTGATAATATATTCTTCAGATGAACTGCATTATTCATCAGATGATATGTTTATCAGATGAGCATCCATGTTCATCAGATTTGATAATATGTTCATAAGATGAATTGCTATGTTCATCAAATTTGATCGCATGTTTATCAGAACAGATGTGATGCTCATTAGATGATATGTTCATCACAAGAGCTGCTATGTTCACCAGATGAGCTGCTACATTCATCAAATGAACTTCTATGTTTGTGAGATGAATTATTATGTTCATCACATTTGATAATATGTTTATTAGATGATATGGTGATTATATTTGATAATATTCGTCAGATGAGCTGATATGTTCACCAGATTTGATGATATGCTCATCAAATGAGCTTCCTTTACTTTTGTTAATATTTATTTTATTATGTTCATTAGATGAGCTGTTATGGTCATCAAATGAGCTGTTATGATCATCAAATGAGCTTTTATGTTCATTAGATTATAAATTTATTATATTTTGATACCCTGTTCATCATATGAGTCGATATGTTCATCACATGAGCTTCATTTTCTTTTATTGATATTTATTCCACTATGTTTATCATATGAACTATAATGTTTATAGGATGAGCTGCTATATTCATTAGATTTGATAATATGTTTATCAGATTAGCTGTTATTTTCATTAGATGACACGTCCATCAAATGAGCTGATATATTCATCAGATGAGCTATTATGTTCATTGGATGATATGTTCATCATATTTTGGAACTATATTCATCAGATGAGTCGATATTTTCATCAAATGAGCTTCATTTTGATATTTATTACACTATGTTCATCATATGATCTGTAATGTTGTTCATTAGTTTTAATAATATGTTCATAAGATTAGCTGTTATGTTCATTAGATTATATGTTTATCAGATGAACAGTAATGTTTATCAGCCGAGCTGATATGTTCATCAGATGAGCTGATATGTTCATGAGCTGCTATGTTTATCAGATGAGATGATATGTTCATTAGATCAGATGATTTACACCCGTTGGACATAAATATTCATCTGATGAATATAGCTGCTTTTTAACGAATATAACAATACAATTTATGAATTCCCTATTTTTTATTTAGGTTTTTCTGTTAACGTAATATTTTTTAAAATTTTCTGAATTATTTCGTTTCACACAACATCATTTTAGAACGAGATCTGCACCATTTACATGGATTGTTTCGGTGCGCCCATGAGCCATTGCAAAAGTGCCAGACACATTATCGCAACCATATATCATAAATATATATATATATCTGGTTCTTACTTCTCTGGAACAAATCAAATGAATAAGCGATTCTCAATATTTAAACCTATTTTATCACCCAAAAAATAAAAACACTACACTACTGATTCAGTTGGTCTCTCTCTGTGCATTTCAATTTCACGCCTGTTTTTCATAATTACTCTCAGATTTTATTTACAAAAGAGCCCCGAAGCCAACGACGCCCATTTCCTCTCTCTCCCTTTCCCTCTCCGTCTCGCAGCTCCCGGAGATCTCCTGCCCCTCTCCGCTGCGGAGACCGAGATTTGTTGACTTTTTGTTCGCTGCTTCCGCTAGCTGCAGCGATTGACTGACGCATCCAAGCTCCGGAACTCTTAATCCAGGAATTCAGTAGCTTTGTTTTCCAGATCTGTTCTCGGTGCTGTGCCGTCGATCTAGTCATCATGGCGGCTGCTAATGCTCCGATCACCATGAAGGAGGCCTTGACGGTTCGTAATTCCTTTACCTTTTGTTTCTCATGCTCATTCGATCCTGTTGTGGTATTATTAGAGTAGTGAATGAATACTATGATTTGGTTGTAACTGGTCTTATTTTATTGTTTGCCTTCCCATTTGATTGGGCTGTGTTGTGAATTTGGTCGATCTGGGATGATTATCGTGTTTGCTATCCGTAGCTTGGATAGATTTGAAATAGGCAGGCTGTTTGAGTGCAGTTCCCACTCCATATTTGCACTGAAGTATTCATGCGTTTTTATTTTAGAGGTCTGACTTGGATAGCTCAGCTGAGGTTAATTTTAATAGGAAAGAAATAATCCTAATACTTGCTTTTTTCTTTTCTGAATTAATTGCGCAACAGTTGCCTAGCCTTGGGATTAATCCACAGTTCATCACATTCACACATGTCACCATGGAGTCAGACAAATATATTTGTGTCCGAGAGACAGCGCCTCAGAATAGTGTGGTTATCATTGATATGAGCATGCCAAATCAGCCATTGAGGAGGCCCATAACTGCAGACTCTGCTCTCATGAACCCTAACTCTAAAATACTTGCTCTGAAAGGTGAATATTCCGTCCACTTGCTTGATGACTGACCTAGTCACACTGAATATCCTACAATTTACGGGGTTAGCTCAGAGATGTGAACTAACTCACTATCTTTTACATTCCTTGAAGCTCTACTCCCGGGAACTACTCAGGACCACTTACAGATATTTAACATTGAGTTGAAAGCAAAAATGAAATCCCACCAGATGCCTGAGCAGGTAGATATTTGTCAAAACCATTAATATTTGGGTTGTTTATTATATGGTCATTTGCTTGCTGAAAAATTAGTTGCATGCACAGGTTGTCTTCTGGAAGTGGATTACTCCGAAAATGTTGGGTCTCGTTACACAGACATCTGTATATCATTGGTTGCTTGAAGGTATTATCACTTTTCTTTGTCGATTTTGATTCCTTTCTGTAGCCACCATGTTTCTGTTATTTCTGTTTATGCATTGCTTTATAATAAGTCTTAGATCCAAACCTTTGATGTTATACTCAAATTGGATATTGGTTATCCTATTTACAGGTGATTCTGAGCCAGTCAAAATGTTCGAAAGAACTGCAAATTTGACTAATAATCAAATAATTAACTATCGCTGTGATCCGGCTGAGAAGTGGTTGGTCTTGATTGGCATTGCTCCTGGTTCACCTGAGGTGATCTGCTTGGATAAAGATAAATGTAGACATTGCCAGCCTTACCTTAGTTATCATGGGGAACTTTAGAGACTTATGCATATGGAATAATTAATGAATTGTGTGGAAAGTCATATAATGCTTTTACTCCTGACCTCTATTTTTATAAATATCTTATAGAGCTTTGGGCATATCATTTTGTTTCATGTCTTGTAACAGTTAGAATCTGAGTTGCATAAACAATTTTGACATTTATTTTTCTCGCTGTTAAGCTCTTACCTCACCAACTTGATAGAATCTCCGAGTGGACTTATTTGGTTATTCCCACAATGGTATTCGTATTCATGACATTCTTTCATAATTTTTCACAGAGGCCGCAATTAGTTAAAGGGAATATGCAGCTTTTTTCTGTCGACCAACAGCGTAGTCAAGCTCTAGAAGCACACGCAGCATCATTTGCTACATTTAAGGTATGTCCATCCATGTGGGCTGTGGTTCATCTCCCTTCCTAATTTCCTGTTGGAATAATTAATCGAGCTGATGATTTTTTCTGTCAAGATCAAGAAATCTATCGTTAATGTTGGATACACCTATTGCTTTACATTTACTTCATGTATCTTAATTTTTCCAGCCACTAATTAAGTTTGATGGCCATTTGCTCTTCTATGCGTGCCCATGAGTAACAGGTCGCAGGGAATGAAAATCCGTCAACTCTAATTTCTTTTGCTACAAAGTCCTCAAATGCTGGACAAATTACCTCAAAACTCCATGTCATTGAACTTGGTGCTCAGCCAGGTTACTAATCTGCAAAAGATTTATCTTTTTTTTAATTTCGTTCTTTGTATTTAAGAATAAGAAGTGTTATTATGAACTTGGCATCTTAAACCAGACTTTTATTCATACCTTGTGCATTGGACGATGCTATACATGCACAAGTTATTCCAGCTTAGACTATGAATATGCGAATGACCTGCATTCTTTTTCATCATCTCTAACTGTGTCTGTATATTTGCAGGGAAACCATCGTTTGCCAAAAAGCAAGCAGATCTTTTCTTTCCTCCTGATTTTGCTGATGATTTTCCAGTGGCAATGCAGGTATTACCATGAGTATTAAACAGGTCAGAATTTATACCTTTAACTGTAGAAGTTACTGTATAAACTCTAACATGAAATATGTTGACAGATATCCCACAAGTATAGCTTGATATATGTGATCACCAAGCTTGGCCTTCTATTTGTGTATGACCTGGAGACAGCTACAGCTGTTTACCGGAATAGAATAAGTCCAGATCCCATATTTTTAACAGCCGAGGCATCATCAGTGGGAGGTTTTTATGCAGTTAATAGGAGGGGTCAAGTTTTACTTGCTACTGTGAATGAGGCAACAATAATTCCATTTGTCAGTGGCCAGGCAAGTGCAACTGAACTTTCTATCCTAGTTTCACTGATATCATGAGAAAGTATTGGGATAAAGCTATTTAATTCTTGCAGCTGAATAATTTGGAGCTTGCGGTTAACCTTGCCAAAAGAGGAAACCTTCCTGGTGCAGAGAATTTGGTAAGCATATCAAGCTTGTCGTTTTGTTACATATTACTCGACTCCGATCCGATCATGTTCATCATTAATTTTTATAAAGTTGTCAAGCTCATTGATTGCAGTCTTCTAATGCACTTCTTTCTCTCATCTTATCAAATGCTATCAACGATGTATCAGGTTGTCCAGCGTTTTCAAGAACTGTTTGCTCAGACAAAATATAAGGAGGCAGCTGAGCTTGCAGCTGATTCTCCACAAGGAATCCTTCGGACCCCTGATACAGTTGCTAAATTCCAGGTTCATTTTATCTTTGAAATAAAAAATGCTGTTCTTTCTGCTCTTTGATGGCCACCCTTGTTAGATGAACCTTATATGTGCAGTTTGATGTTATAGTTCCTTGTATGATTCAAGAAACTTGTTGTCAGCATGCTTTTAACTGTCCTGGTCAATCAAACTTGTATTGTCAGGCTATTGCAGCCACCCTTGTTAGATGAACCTTATATGTGCAGTTTGATGTTATAGTTCTTTGTATGATTCAAGAATCTTGTTGTCAGCATGCTTTTAACTGTCCTGGTCAATCAAATTTGTATTGTCAGGCTATTGCAGCAGTTAAAGTTCCACAGTTGTTTTGTTTGCCTTTTTCATTCCTAATGATTCTAAAAATTTCTGCTAGATGTTAGAATATCAATTTACCGAATAGTTATTTTGTAGCTTTCATATTATTAAGTTTGATTGTATAAGAAACGTAAAGTTTTATCAAGGTCGATAGGACTCTAAGGGTCTGCTTGATCGAACTGGTGTTGAATATCAAAGTAACAAAAGTGTAAATAATTGCTAAGATGCTTAAATACATGACTTGGAGATTAATTTCTTCTTATAGTTATTTTTTATCTTATACTTACAGTATAAGCAGTAGTAATGAATAGTTTTAAGTTTTTTTCTATTCTTTACAATATTTTATAGTAATAACGTTATGAGTTGAACTTAGCCTAAAACTGGAATTTCTATTCTACACACACGATGACTAAGTGATTACTTTAATATAGATGAATTCAATAAGTCAGGTGGCGAATCCTACTTGTTAGTTTCTATAAGCCTGATGCATGGCAAATGACTTGTTTCATTCATTGATCTGTACGATATTAACTGGATTGCATCTATTTGTTCATGTCTTCAGAGTGTTCCGGTTCAAGCAGGGCAGACACCACCTTTGCTTCAGTATTTCGGAACCCTTTTGACCAAGGGAAAGTTGAATGCATTTGAGTCTTTGGAGCTCTCACGGCTTGTGGTGAACCAAAACAAGAAAAACCTCCTAGAGAACTGGTTGGCTGAGGACAAATTGGAATGTAGTGAAGAACTTGGGGATCTTGTTAAGGTTCATATTACAATTAGAAATTCTACAATTTTGACATCAAAGCTCTGTTGTCATGTTGGAACTTTATTGTAGCGTGATATCATTTTGCTTCGTTTACAGACTGTGGACAATGATCTTGCCTTGAAGATATATATTAAAGCTCGCGCAACTCCGAAAGTTGTAGCTGCTTTCGCTGAGAGAAGGGAGTTTGATAAAATTTTGATTTACTCTAAGCAGGTGATCTTTCTTAATCCCCTTGTTATTTGTGCTAGTGATTGAGATCTATGAATCTCATTGGATATCAGTCAGCCATATTATATCCTTTTTTTACAGGTGGGATACACACCTGATTATCTATTCCTTTTGCAAACAATACTTCGTGCAGATCCTCAGGTATGCGCTAAAAGATTTTTTCTGAGTAAAATTATTAAATGCAGCCATCATGTTTGCTACTCTGATAAGGAGTTCTTGAAGAATTCTATTATGTTAGCACTTTTGTATACTTTTGGGGCAATGTGGCCTTGTTTCTATTGATTTTTGTTCGTTGATTAAATTGTTATTCTATTATAGGGTGCGGTTAATTTTGCTCTTATGATGTCCCAAATGGAAGGTGGTTGCCCGGTTGACTATAACACAATCACAGATCTTTTTCTCCAGGTCATTCCAACTCTGTGTACTTTTACCTATCTTCCGATTTCTGATACCAAGCATCCTAATTGTTTATGTATTGCACTCTGGCTTCTTGATGATGTAATCATACTGAAGTGTATTGACTCAAGTTTCTTAATTATGTTTTTATCTTTAGAGAAATTTGATTCGAGAGGCAACTGCCTTTTTGCTTGATGTTTTAAAGCCAAACCTGCCTGAACACGGCTTCCTGCAAACGAAGGTATTTTTGTTGCTCTTGTGGAATTTTTATTAATTTCATAATCTTCATGCTTATTCATGTAGGGGTGATAATTGCATACAGGTTCTTGAGATCAATCTTGTTACTTATCCGAACGTAGCAGACGCAATATTAGCAAACGGTATGTTCAGTCATTATGATCGTCCACGTATTGGCCAACTCTGTGAGAAAGCTGGTCTCTACATTCGAGCTCTGCAGGTAGGTGGTCGTCAGCAGTTTTGACTTTTTCAAAGATGTACTGCTTTTGAAACATTAACCAGGAGGTGTGTTTCATGTTGCAGCATTATTCAGAGTTGCCCGATATAAAGCGTATCATAGTCAACACCCATGCTATTGAACCGCAAGTATGAATACTTATCGAACTCCAAACTTTGTGCTACTGTAGTACTGTACATTGTTGATCTTCTTCTGAATATGTTATTTTCTGCAGGCGCTTGTTGAATTTTTCGGGACTCTTTCACGAGAATGGGCATTGGAGTGCATGAAAGACCTTTTGCTTGTAAACTTAAGAGGAAATCTTCAGATCATTGTGCAGGTACGAAGTTGTATATACATTCTCTCACACCTAATAGTGGAGTTTACTTGGCTATATATGTGCAGGTTGCCAAGGAATACTGTGAGCAGCTCGGGGTCGAGGCATGCATAAAACTTTTTGAGCAATTCAAGTCATATGAAGGATTGTACTTTTTCTTGGGATCATACCTGAGTTCTAGGTAACTTTCTAACAGTTGCCTTATTGTAAGCAAAGTATTTCATACATTTACTTTATCATATTTGAATATTTTTATGTATGCAGCGAGGATCCTGAGATTCACTTCAAATACATCGAGGCTGCGGCCAGAACTGGTCAGATCAAAGAGGTCGAACGAGTTACTAGGGAGTCAAATTTCTACGACCCAGAAAAGACCAAGAACTTTCTAATGGAAGCCAAGCTTCCTGATGCTCGACCTCTAATTAATGTGTGCGACCGCTTTGGATTTGTCCCAGATTTAACTCACTACTTATATACTAGCAATATGCTTCGTTATATTGAGGGCTATGTTCAAAAGGTAAGAAGAGTTCACATATCATTGTGCATTTTTGGAATTCTTCTTTTTGTTCGCATATTGAATCTACGTTTTGTAAATGCTTTGAATGTGAATCTGTAAATACAGGTTAACCCTGGGAATGCTCCTTTAGTTGTTGGCCAGCTTCTAGACGATGAATGTCCTGAAGATTTCATCAAGGGTCTCATCCTCTCTGTTCGTTCTTTGCTTCCTGTTGAGCCCCTTGTTGAGGAGTGTGAGAAGAGGTGCTGAGCCTTTACATAATCATTTTGTTAGTCTGTTTTGCTTTTACTTTTCCATTTTATATTGTTAACTGTTTTGAGGTTTTCAGAAATCGGTTGCGGCTACTAACTCAGTTCTTGGAGCACCTAGTGAGTGAAGGAAGCCAAGACGTACATGTTCACAATGCTTTGGGGAAAATAATTATTGAGAGCAACAACAATCCAGAACACTTCCTTACTACAAATCCCTATTATGATTCTCGTGTTGTTGGTAAATATTGCGAAAAGCGGGATCCGACGCTGGCTGTTGTTGCATATCGCAGAGGACAGTGTGATGACGAGCTCGTTAATGTAACTAACAAAAATTCATTGTTTAAACTCCAAGCCAGGTTTGTGAATTTATTCCGACTAGCGGTTGATTACATTAATTTACTGTTCAATTGAAGTGATGAATAATCTATTTTGTATTTCAGATATGTTGTTGAAAGGATGGATGGTGATCTTTGGGAGAAAGTCTTGGACCCTGAAAATGAATACAGGAGACAGCTTATTGACCAAGTTGTTTCTACTGCTTTGCCTGAGAGCAAGAGTCCAGAGCAAGTTTCTGCTGCTGTCAAGGCTTTTATGACTGCCGATCTGCCTCATGAGCTTATAGAGCTTTTGGAAAAGATAGTGCTTCAGAATTCTGCATTTAGTGGGAACTTTAATTTGCAAAACTTGCTTATCTTGACTGCAATTAAAGCAGATCCTTCCAGAGTTATGGATTACATCAACAGGTTAGATAATTTTGATGGACCTGCTGTTGGAGATGTGGCCGTGGAAGCCCAATTGTATGAAGAGGCATTTGCAATTTTCAAAAAGTTCAATCTGAATGTACAAGCTGTCAATGTCTTGTTGGATAATATCCGGAGCATTGATCGTGCAGTGGAATTTGCATTCCGTGTTGAGGAGGATGCTGTGTGGAGCCAAGTTGCTAAAGCTCAGCTAAGAGAAGGCCTCGTCAGTGAAGCAATTGAGTCATTTATTAGAGCTAGCGATGGAACTCAATTTCTTGAAGTTATTAGTGCTGCCGAGGATGCAAATGTTTACCATGATCTTGTCAAGTACCTATTAATGGTGAAGCCCATAGCAAATAACCCGAAAGTGGACAGCGAGCTTATTTACGCATATGCAAAGATTGATATGCTGCTTGAGATTGAGGAGTTCATTCAAATGCCTAACGTTGCTAACCTTCCCAATGTTGGAGATCGTTTGTATGATGAAGAGTTGTATGAAGCTGCAAAGATCATCTTTGCTTTTATTTCTAACTGGGCTAAATTGGCTGTCACGCTCGTCAAGTTAAGACAGTTTCAAAGTGCTGTGGATGCTGCGCGCAAAGCTAACAGTTCAAAAACATGGAAAGAAGTTTGCTTTGCTTGTGTTGATGCTGAGGAGTTCCGCTTGGCCCAAATATGTGGACTCAACGTCATTGTGCAGGTAAAAACTATATTTTTAATGTGATACGTGATGTTATTGTCTACTGCAGTTAGCTTGTTAGAGGCCAGGAGCTGTTTTGTGATGAATCACTCATCTTAGTCATTGCCAGTATTGTGTTTTCGACCATATTGTTTATTATTTTGTTAAACCTTATTTGTTTGGTTCATGCATATTCTAATGTTGCTATTGTATAGGTTGATGATTTGGAAGAGGTCAGCGATTATTATCAGAACCGCGGTTGCTTCAGTGAGCTCATCTCTCTCATGGAGAGTGGGTTGGGATTGGAACGGGCACACATGGGCATTTTCACTGAGCTAGGTGTCCTCTATGCTAGGTATCGTCCGGAGAAGCTCATGGAGCACATCAAATTGTTTTCGACACGCCTTAATATCCCGAAGCTCATTCGAGCTTGTGATGAGCAGCAGCATTGGAAAGAACTAACTTATCTGTACATTCAATATGATGAGTTTGATAATGCTGCTACAACCATCATGAATCATTCTCCAGAAGCATGGGACCACATGCAATTCAAAGATGTTGCGGTTAAACTTGCTAATGTGGAGCTGTATTACAAGGCCGTACACTTTTACTTGCAAGAGCATCCAGATCTTATCAATGATATGCTCAATGTGCTTGCTCTTCGTGTTGATCACACCAGAGTTGTCGACATAATGAGAAAGGTTAAACCTAGGAACATGTTAAACTTCTCGGCCACTTGTGCTCACGGAGAAATGGTTTAAGACTGTGAAAACTGACTCTCTTATTTTCCTTCTTTCAGGCCGGTCATCTACTTCTTATAAAACCATATATGGTAGCTGTGCAGAGCAATAATGTTGCTGCAGTCAATGAGGCACTGAATGGAATATATGTTGAAGAGGAGGACTACGAAAGATTGCGCGAATCCATTGACCTGCATGATAACTTCGATCAAATTGGGCTCGCTCAAAAGGTTGCTCATTTAGTTTTTAGCTATGCTTGCAATTAGGGTTCAGTACATAAAGCTAATTATTGAGATTGTCTGGCCAGATTGAAAAACATGAGCTACTCGAGATGAGACGCGTTGCAGCTTACATCTATAAGAAAGCTGGTAGATGGAAGCAGTCTATTGCTTTGTCAAAGAAGGACAATCATTACAAGGATGCCATGGAAACGAGTTCACAATCTGGTGACCGTGAACTTGCAGAGGAATTGCTTGTTTACTTCATTGAGCAGGTAAAAGTTAAATCAGTTTACACATGCATCACTAAGCATTAAAAGCTAAGTTCATTTGGTTTTGAGCATGAAACTATGTGGATTATTTTTATAGACATTGTCCAAAGACCAAAGCTATGTTCATACAGATGAATTGGTCGTTGAATTCATTATCTTGTTATTTATGTAAATTTGCAGGGCAAGAAGGAATGCTTTGCGTCTTGCCTCTTTGTTTGCTATGATCTGATCCGTCCAGATGTTGCCTTGGAACTTGCGTGGATAAACAACATGATTGACTTTGCTTTCCCATACCTCCTGCAGGTGAATGTTGTAGCATTTAACCAGGCTCCATGTGTCTAGTTAATCTACAGACTTGTGTAGCCCATTTGATATTTCATGTCTCACTCATATGAAATTGTCTTTATAGTTTATCCGTGAGTATACGGGCAAGGTGGATGAGCTTGTAAAAGACAAAATTGAGTCCCAAAAAGAAGTGAAGGCCAAAGAACAGGAAGAGAAAGATGTGATCGCACAGCAGGTAACTGAATGTAGTATTTTGTATGAAGCGTAGTTATCTAACTCTCAAAAGTGTTTCACGTGGCCGACTAATAACATATTTTGTTGACGCAGAATATGTATGCCCAGCTGTTGCCTCTTGCTTTACCAGCACCTCCTATGCCGGGGATGGGAGGATATTCGGCACCACCACCGCAAATGGGCGGCATTGGTATGGGTATGGGAATGGGAATGCCACCGATGCCACCCTTTGGCATGCCCTCAATGGGTGGTTATTGAGTTTCAGACTGTAAAAATCCGTGAATGGAAGAGCAGTTCAGGTTGCTGATATGGGTTTTTGTCTAATCTGATTATTATTATTATTTTTTTTTTTCGGGTTGTTAGAGTCTCATATAACTAAAAGTATTGAGTTGAGGTAGAGAGGGGATTAATAATGTCTTTATTTTTATTTCCTTACGTTCCAATTAATAGATAGGTATAACAACAGCCCTTGTATCATTAATATTCTTTTGATAGCAGAGGCATTCTTACGGATAGCTTCCTGCGAGAGCTGATGCACCTTGTCTTTATTAGAGCCTCCTGCATTTCAGGCGTTTAAGCCCACATGTATCTATTGTTTATCGAGTCGCAAGTTCCATGAGGCAACCAGATCCTTGGTATCATGAAACTGTGACCATAAGCTCTCAGTTCTGAAACCGCAGCAGTTGAGAGAAACTGCAAGCTAAAACTACTATACAAAATGCAGTCCATTAATAGAAAAAGAAATACTAGTAAAGTAATAATGATCTGATTGTGATAGGTGGAAGAAGTGAAGACGGTGGTGAAGAGGAGGATTCAGTTACAACCAACAACAAGCTTCCTCAACTTGTATTTCCCGTTTTGAAGATTCAACAAACTAACCAATAAACTTGATCAACTCACTCGATGGTTAGTTATATAAAATGATGTGGGGAGCAGTTCCCTCATGCCAACCTTATTATTCACTCCAGAAATCATCATCGTGTGCAGGCAGAGGCAGAGATGGCGGAATCGGAGGCAGTGAGAGGGTCGTGGAGTCCCCAAGAGGACGCCACCCTCGTGAAGCTGGTTCAGCAACACGGCCCCCGCAACTGGTCCATGATCAGCGCCGGCATCCCTGGACGCACCGGCAAGTCATGCAGGCTCCGCTGGTGCAACCAACTCAGCCCCTCCGTCCACCACCGCCCCTTCTCCCCCTCAGAGGACGACATCATCACCAGGGCCCATGCCACCCATGGCAACCGATGGGCCACCATCGCCAGGATGCTTCCCGGCAGGACCGACAACGCCATTAAGAACCACTGGAACTCCACCCTCAAGCGGAGGCGGAAGGTCCACTCCTCCTCCGACTCTCTTGAACATGGGCTCAAGAGGATGAGGAGGACATCCTCTGTTTCATCCCACCCACCACAACTCAACATCAGCTCTGACCGCGGTGGGCCAGACGATGGGGACTCAGAGGCGGCGCTGTTGGAGACGGATCTCACCCTCTCGCCTCCAGGGGAATGCTTGCCGCCTCCGGATGAGAAAAAGGGGTTGGCCGTGGCCGAGGAAGAAACTTGTCTGATGAAGTTGATGCAGAAGATGATTGCCGCCGAGGTTAGGAATTACATCGATCAGTTGCGTGCTCAAGGTGGACTCGGGACATTGCTGCTTCACAGCGCTGTGCTTGATCATCATCATCACCTGTAGATATTTGTTTTGGTTTTAGTTTGATAATGAGTGCTAGACTAGCATGGAAGGACCTTCTTTCCATCTTTTCCAATCTATGTTTCTCCGCCTTGTGAATCATCTTCATCTCTAAGCAACTTCAGCTCCTTCAAATTGTTAAACACAAACCCCTGAAGCTTCTAAATCGTAACAACATGGACATGAGTAAGCTGAAACGCTTTTGCATTGCCAAGAACAATTACCAGTTTCCAGTTTACTGCGATGTGGATGTCACAGTGGATGGATGTGCCTCTCAATCCAACAGGGAGACCTCATTACCGCACGTCAGGATGGCGTCAGTTTAATTGTATAAAGTTTTTTGTCTAGTTTATGTAACTTGTAGTTCTGTTCAAGCTAGGATTTATGCAAAATAAGCTAGGCCCTCATTCTGAACCAGGATAGTGCCATTAATTTCACTCCAACTTCGCCCAAGCTTTATATCTCATTTCCAAAATTGTAGATAGACATCGAGCCCAATCTAGGTTGGCTATCACATAAGGTTCCGGAGGCTTAGGTGTCCACTCTCAACCATGTCGATGCCTCCAGTTCTGCTTCAAGCCCACACCCAATCCCAGATGCGCAGATGGATGCTGAGTCCACTGAAAATGACTTGAAGATGACTCCTGGGTAAATGTTGTTACATGTAATCGAAGGATTGAAGATGACTTGAAACTTCAATATGACTCCTCCCATAGCGATGGCCCGAACGTGATAATGAATTTCAAAATGTGGGGAAAGGGTATACAACATTTTTTGATCGTAAACAGGTGTTGAGCGATGTTTACATGCTTCGTAGATCTACAGATCTATTGATGAAGACGTAGATATGTGAAAATAGTAATCCGCTAATACTACCATCAGATTGTTCTGTTGAGAAATCCGCTGATAATACCAACGGATTTCTCTGTCACTGTCTACATGTGTGCCAGCGTGGGATAGAAGCGTATGACATATCAATCCAGGATTCATACCAACGGAGTGGGGTAAGCAATCCACTGTTACCAGCTGAAATAAAAAGTCGGGTATTCTCACAAACAAATTAAAAGGTAAGACACTCTTAGGCCTTATTTTGTTATTCTTATTGAGCTCAATTAAGAGATGATTTCTTAATATATTAAGAATTCAGTGGACCGAATACTTATTTTTTTATTAATGAATAATTAAAAAGTCTGAATATTTCTTATCAATTTGTTCATAGTATACATCGACATGAAAACCGCTGCTAACACGACACTGAAGTCAATGTGTTCTTCATCTTTGTCGCTTACCCAGTCAATTCTGTTGATACCGTCCATGAGATCCATCTCCGTCAAACGCTTTGTCAGGTTCGTCCTAGTCAATAACAATGACGCGAGATGAACATGAGAAGCTCCAACATCAACCGATCGAGAGGAGGCCTGAAATTGAAATTGGAGATATGAGTAGTGAAATTGAATAGAAAATAAGTGAAAAAGTGAAGGTGGGGGTGGATTGAGAGACCGAGAATGTGGTGTCTCACAGTCCAATTCGTCCATGACACTATGGCGGCCTGCGGTGCAGTAGAATCTTCAAAACCAGTGGTCAAAGATGGCTGCTTGTAGACAGCGGTGGGCGTCGGCTTTGTCGAATGGAAGATCGCAAGCAACGTCTCTGGTCAACGTTTATATACATGTTTGCCATGAAGCCGGGTGTTCTGAGTGATTTTCCTGATATCAAAGAAAATGCACTGAGGAAGTTGTTCTAGCAGTAGGAACTGCAGCGCAAAAAGCTACTCAAAACATTCTACTGTTGATGCCCGGGATGGTGCGGGTAAAACCCGTTCTGATACTATGTTAGTAAGTTGGTTCCACACTACAAACCAATTGGCAATGAGTAGGAGAGTCCAACTATACTTTAGGTGTAATAATATGAGCAATGTGGGCGATGTGGAATACAATCTCTTATATGAACCAACAATAATAGAGTTAGATATCAAGCAAAGGCTTGTGGTAGAGCTTCTTTCCATCAGTTTAGAAAATAGTCCACGCATTTGGGTCAGTGCGGCATTTGTCATGGTGTCAATAGCCCTCCGCCTAGGGGTGTTCACCGGTCCAAAACCGGACCGGACCGGAACCGGTTTGGACCGGAACCGGAATCGAAAAAAGGTAAGGATCGAAGATCGGACCGGATTTGAATCGGTCTGGACCGGACCGGAAAATTCCGGGTTTGGAACGGACCGGACCGGTTTGGACCGGAATCATAAAAATTAATTAAATTTTAATAAAAATGTGAATTAAAAATAATTTTATTTATGTATTAAATAAAATATATTTAAGTATTTTAATAAAAATAAATTTTTTATTAAAAAATTACCAAACCGGTCCATTCCGGTCCGGACCAGAACCGGAATCCCAAAAATGGATGGACCGAAGACTGGACCGGAATCCTTCGGTCCGGTCTGGTTTGATCCATTCCGATTCGGTTCCGGATCATTTTCCGGTCCGAACTGAATTTTGAATACCCCTACCTCTGCGGGCCTTAAACCTGTTAGTCTTGAACTTCTGGGATATCTGTTGCAACTCAGTGAGAGCAATTTGGATTGAGAGCTTGAGCAAGTCCTGGGGGCTGGTTTTGATGCCAGCTTGGGTCCCAACCCTTTCGTAGCACAAGTCTGGATGCAATGTGATGTCGCACACTGTCTTGAATGGTTGAGCCTAAAACAGGAATCATAAGACTGAGATGGGAAGGTGACAATAGACACATGTCAGTTTGAATTTTGATAACAAACTTCAATGGAACATCAATTAAACTAACATATTCTAATTTTATTTTATGTGTTTTGTTTTTTATTTTAACATGTTGCATATATAATAGTTTGAACATACTTGTGAATTTTTAACTATATTTTTATATTTTATTAAAATGATAAAAATGGTAAATCATTCAACAATAAAATGTGATTTACCAAATAAAAGTAAATCATTCAGCAATCAGATGTGGTCTGACCAATAATCCGACCATTCAGATTTTTATACAGCATTCATCTCTTAATTTTACAGAACGACATTTTAATATAAGCCTCTAAAAAAAGTTAGTTTTAAAAAATCTATCTTTTATCACGTTCCGAGATGATGATAATCTTTTCACACGTTTTCTTCTTCATTCTCTCTATTATCTCAAATGAAACACGACAAAAAATATTTCCACATAAAACTGATCTGTGTCAGAAACTCAAAAATTCTTCTCATGAAACCTACCAAAATAAAACTTTGGATTATGACACCAAACTCTAGAAAGAAAACTTGAATAAGGATACCCAATGTTATCTTTCTTCACATGTCTACAACCATGCCGCATGGAAGGCCCGCAAAGCATTCTGTCTTCGGATAAGAACCCATTTGTTCAATGAAAATGAGTTTGTAAATTATTCACAGAAAAGGACACTTCGTTTAATGACATTTTTAATCATTCAAAATGAGCATATAATTCAATGAAATATATATTCATTTGATTCAAAATGAGCATTAACTCTTTCAATATCAGTTCATTGAGAACTGACGTTCACAAATCCGAAATAAACATTCTATCAACAAAAAATGGGAATTGTTGTTGCATCAGATCGGACCATGGATTGACCGGCCGGACCACACTCAAAATAAATTCAATGAAAATTAATTATGAATCAGATCGGACCACTAATTAAACCGTAGTTTGACCGCATTTGTACCCAATTTGATTATCAACCTAAACACCCACAAAATTCCATTAGTGCATATTTGTTAGGATATACTAAAAGACGTATAGTTAAGAGTGTAAATAAAAACTAATAAATCGATGAATCAAATCAAACCGAACCAAATTGATAGGTTTGGTTCGATTTGAAATGTTAGTGGTTCGGTTACTGTTTCAAATTTTAAAAAACCGACGACTAATGGTTTGGTTTTTAATTTTTTTAAGCCGAAATGATCCAAACCGAATAAAATTAGGATTTTGTATGAAAATTCTTCTATTTAGTAATTAAATTTGTCAATAAAGTTCATAAAAAAAATTAACCAAACCGAATCGAACCATGTGGTATGATCGGTTTGGTTTTTTAAAACTAGCGGTTCAGTTTCATTTCAAATTTCTCAAACCGATTACCAGCTGTTTGATTTGATTTTCTATAAAAAAAATTGAACCAAAACGAATCGTTACACCCCTATGTATAGTATTAGTTATGTTTGGAAAGTTGTTTGATAAGAAACGACCCAAAATATTATGAAAATATGAAAAAAATATTTATGATTAATATCTATGTAAGAGGTGAATTAAATAATATTCTCAATATTAATAACGGGATAAATAATACATCTTACAATGGTACACTTAAAAGAAGCTCCCATCTCGTGCCTCTATCATACTCCCCCCAAACAAAAAGTAAACAAAACACGCCCGCATACATGCCCAGTTGAGACAAGTTCTAATCGTCAACTTGACGAGCCTCATCTTCATGTAATGTGAGTCTATGTAACTTCATCCCATCATTGGCTGGTTTCCTGTTACATCCTTATTATAATATAGAAGTTTTCATGGTTGAATTGACCAGGGCCATCAAGCTGCTTGCACCCCCATGCCATAATAAATGATCAGATATGGCACCTTATAGAAGGTTTTGTTTTTTTTTATGTTTTTTTTTTTTTTTTTTGTGATGGTCTGGGTCGAACACTCCCTCAACTTTGATAGTGATGTTCATACTCACTGCGGACTAGTTCACGCACACCTCTACCGTATCTAAGCGTGAATGTGATACCAACAGAACTTGAACCCAGAATCTTAGAGTTGTTAGACCATTAAGCCAACACCTTATTTAGATACGCATGGCTCTTCCAAATTCTCACACATATCTTTGCTAACACACAGCACTGGAAGAGCCTCTGCATATGTGAATTTGATGCCCAGATAAGATTGGATGAATAATTGAGCCTCAAAACACCAGAGCAGCAGCATTCTATCTGAATCTGATTATCAATGAAAACGTCATTATTCCGCAAGGATCTATATGAGGCTCTAAAAATATTATTTATTTATGAAGTCTGTGATATTCTGATTGAAAAAACAAGCTGTGGTCGGCATTGATGTGATTCTGATTGAAGTATTTCAGAAAAATATGAAAAACATAAAGAGATAATTATAATAATCATATAGATATCGCCTCTGAATGATTCAGATATAAAATTGGTAACAAATCATTCAGACTTTCCAAACATTCATTAAGAGAAAAAGAAGAAGTATTCGGTTCACTGAATGCTTAATATAATAGGAGACCACTTCTTAATATAACTCAATAAGTATAACAAAACAAGGCCTTAGAATCATATTTAAACCATAGTTATCAGAATCTGACCAAATCGGTCGGTTTGACCGGTTGGACTGAGATCCGTATTAAGTTTTTGTCCGGTTCATTTATGCTTACCGAATTGCAATCTAAATCGGGTCAAACCGGATTATATCGGCTGGCCGTCGAACTGAACTGATATTAATGTAAACCGGTTCGCTAATACGTATAATTGATTAATAATTATTCTGTAATCAAACTGTTAAAGCTAATTAATGCAAAATTAGTAAAAATATGGACTCATTTAGACTCTTCTACCGCTAAGCTACTCTAATTTATTATCTATTTGTCCTGATATACATTTTGTTTAAGCTTAAATTGCGTAGATTAAGGTGGTATTTAATGCTAGCGGTTGAACGAATTTAATAAATTAGAATTTAATTTATATTTTTAAAATTTTGTGTAAAAGATAGAATTGATGGATTATTAATGTGTAAAATTACTTTTCGATTGATTATGATAATGAAGTGATTAATGTTTGACATTTTAAGATAGTTGTTGATATTAAATACGTATTAAAAATTATTAAGTGACAAATAAAAATGGATAAAAAATTTCGATTAAGTGATATATAAAAGAGGAGAGAGAGAGTAAATTGCATCCTTCAGTCAAAATGAGAGCGACGGTGAACAAATTATTTGAGTTTATATCATAATTACCGGCAGGTCTCTTGGTGGAGAGATTGGACGGGCCGGTTTGACCGGCTGTCCAAATAACAATTACTCTTCCCTAACTTATCACTTAATTGAATTTTTTTTTTACTTTTATTTGTCATTTAATAATTTTTAATGCATATTTAATATCAACAATTATCTTAAAATGTTAAATATTAATTACTTCATTATCATAATCAATAAAAAAATATTGTTCACCAATAATCATCTATCAATTTTATTTTTTGCTCAAATTTTTTCAAAAAGGTATTAATCATTTATTTATTAAATTTCTCCACCTACTAACATTAATTTCAACTTAATTTATTTAAATCAATCTTAAATTATGTGTTAGTGGAAGGAGGGAGTAGTCCCAAGCAAAACAAGGCAGCCTGGGAATTTGCGAAATGTTACTTGCACCATTTTACAATGAATGCATCAATTTCGACATGATTCAGAAAAGATTCGTTTGAAGAATATATAACGATGAAAAGCAAAGAAGGTTGAGATGCGAAGCGGCGTCGATCTGTGTATTTATCTCAATGGATGACAATTTGGGTGTCGGCGGATTGATGGAATCTGAGAGAAGAACGGCAGAGCGGACAGGTAGACTGAGTGAGAAGCCAGCGATCGACGCAGTCGGAATGGAAGCAGTGATTACAGTCGGGCAGGAATTTGATCTCGTCCTCCTCCTCAAACACGCTCAGACATATGCAGCACTCGGCCCCTTCTTCTGCTCCAGATTCAGTCTTCTTCTTCCCATTTGACCTCACGATCTGCGACCCATAGAGAAGAACTGGAAGCGCGCTGACGACGGCGGCATCCAGCCCCCTCCTCCTCCGCCCAACCCCACCCGCCGCCGCCGCCGCAGCATCCGGGTTGCGGTGGGAGTTGGAGGGAGGGGAGCGGCAGACCCAGCGGGCGTAGAAGAAGAGGAGGGAGGCGAGGAGGATGATGGCGAAGAGGATGACGACGAAGAAGAGCGTCCGGCCGCGGAGCTGGTAGGCGCTGGCGTTGGTGTCGTCGAGGTCGGCGTAGTGCCAGCGGAAGGGCGGGGGCTCGCGCT
>NQLW01000011.1:7101511-7144462 GCA_002312845.1 Kalanchoe fedtschenkoi
TTGTACAAAAATGATGAATATATGTATCAAAGTAATGAATACACATGTACGAAATTGATGAATAATACTTTATGAAATTGATGAATATATATATATATGAAAGTGATGAATAATTGTATGAAAATAATGAATATATGTATGAAAGTGATGAATAATTGTATGAAAGAGATTAATAAAAGTATGAAATTGATGAACACATGTATGAAATTGATAAATATATGCATGAAAGTGATGAATATATATATAAAAGTGATGAATAATTAATGGTATGAAAATGATGAATATGTGTATGAAAGTGATGAACATATGTATGAAACTGATAAATCTGTGAATGAAATTGATGAATGTTTGTATTAAGGTGATGAATATATTTACGAAAGTGTTGAATATATTTATGAAAGTAATGAATAATTGTATGAATGTGATGAATAATTGTATGAAAGTGATTAATGATTGTACGAAAGTGATGAATATATGTATGAAAGTGACGAATATTTGTATGAAAAGTGATTAATATATGAACATGGAGTGTTTCTAATTTTTTTTTCAATTTTCAATTTTTTTTTACATTTAATGAATTTAGTTTCGAAACTATGAATATGTATGTGTATCTGATGAATATATTTTCTAATGAATATTGATGTCAATCTTATGAATATTCAATAAAAAGATACATATATTCATCATATACAAATATATATTCGTCAGATTTGTAACTATATTCATCAAATTCACATATAACTATTTTAACGAATAAAAATTAGAAATGTATGAATTTATAATTTTATAATTATTTTAATATTTATAAATCAAACTAGTATAATTTTTTCTAATTTTTTCTGATTTTTTGTGAATTTTGTTTTGAATTATTTACGGTTTATATAGCGGATACCAAAACGATGTCGGTTTTGAAATGGATACATGTCATTTTGGATCGAGAGCACGGTCCACGGAAGAGTGATCATATTCCACCATCCTTAGAAAAACCTTGTCTTCAAGGTCAAGAGTTCTTGCTTTTTGCGAAATTTGCCCTTTTTGCCGACTTCTCCTTTCTTGCCCAGACAACTATCAAAATTTGTTTTTCCTGCTCCACACGCTAGCATCAAAGCTAGGGGTGTAAGGGTTTTGGGTTGACCCAAAACCCAACCCAAATTAACCCAATTAAAGTGAATTCGGGTTAAGTTATTTTATTTGGGTTGAGTTTTGGGTTGTAATTTTTGGGTTGGGTTGGTCTTTGAGTTGTATAATTTGAATTCGGGTTGACCCAAATTGTAAAACACAACCCGAATTACAAATATATAAAAAATAAAAATAAATAAAAGAAAATAAAATTAAAAATTTAAAAAATAAAAAAATATTTTTTATTTTTAAAAATTTGTACAAAAATTAAAAAAAATTTAAAAAAAATTTAAAAAAAATTTAAAAAAAATTTAAAAAAAATTTAGTTCCTTTTTTATTTTTTTTTGGATTTTTTAATTTTTTAAATTTTAAAATTCTTAATTAATAAAAATAAATGGGTTGACCCAAATTCAACCCGAACTAAGAGTTTTGAATTTGGGTTGGGTTGGGTTGTTTTGAATTTGGGTTGGGTTTGGGTTGGGTTATTCTATTAAAAATGAATTTGGATTTTGAGAAACCCAACCCAAATTCAACTTTTGACCCATATTTACACCCCTAATCAAAGCTGTCAAGAATCCATATTGAATGCCTTAAGTAGCATCTCCAAGTATCTGAAATGAGAAGGTACATGCAAATTTAAGGTGAACGATGAACCCACGAAGAGACATGACTCCGATCAAATACCATTTGCTTAGTGATCGCGCATCAGTTCCTTGCAACACGTCTACACCCAACTTTAATATATCCATCTTCTGCCAACTTATTCAGCAATCTTGATCGAAAACATTGTACTCACAGAGTCACAGTCAAACCCTTGATCTCATTTGATAAAAGTGAAAGTGAATAAGTAATGGGAGTGTAATTGTTACGGAGAAGATGTCAAGAATTGGAAGTTTTGGCTGCTACAGGCCTCCACATTATTAGATTCTCACCCTCAAACAATCATATGTACTCCTTTTACCTAATCCAATTAAAAAGCGATATTGTCTTCATCCGTCACAACTCCAACAGTTGCTGGCAGTCCCTTTGCTTCATAGTTTAGACTGAGATTGTCATCAAATGAACTTGCACTGGAAGGCTTGACCATCCCAAGAAACTCCACTCCTTTTTCCGTAAATAGTTTTCTCTGTTCATTCTCGAGTTGCATAATTTTGTTAGTTTGAGTGTTTGACTATCTTTATACGATTATGGAGCACCTCCAGAACTTTCTATATATTGAATAACTCTTCACCATGGATGAAGATGCTTGGTTTTTTAGTCAAATTAGCAGCATAAATCAACTCAGAATTCGCTAACGCGGACAGAATCAGGACAGCATGTTGTTCAATGTTAGGCTTTAAACTCACAGAAGGCCTATTGTCAACATTCTCTGAAAGTGCAGTAATGATAAAAACGGGAATTCCATGAATTGCCAAGGCAGAAGATTATCTTGATACACTCTCCAACTAGCAGCGATAAAAAGAGGCGATACCTTGTATGCTTTCATCACAACTCTATATTCGGGAACCCCTTCATTTCCACCATTATCTTCACTACTGAGTTTAAAGACAACCAACTGTGAATCCTCCCTGCAACAAGTATGGATGTCTGGCCACCCAAAAAAAAAATTATTAAAAAAAATCCCCCAACAACATTTTCGGAGTCAACAATACTTTCGACCATTCCTCTGTCATGCGCAGAGGCTACACTGCAGCTTCAATAAGGATTCGAAGTCCAATTTTTCATGATTAGAGGTAACATTAAGACTAAGCTTTCAAAATGCAGTTGATTCTCTCTCCAATATTGGCAAAGCTTTAGTGGCGTTCCAAGACCGGGCGAGTGTATCGGAGCCATGCATGTGAGGAATACACCTCTTTTGCCCATGGTTGGTGCCAGACTGCCAGGAGTACAAAATCATACCTCTCTTGTAATGGGTGTGGGATCTATGTTATTCGTGCGTAAAAGCTATTTGGAAGATTGAGAGGAGATCTTTATGTTCCAGCAAGTTGTGTCCTGAAAATATAATTCGGAGCACTTGCTGGATATCGTGCATGATTGGAAATCACTGAATTACAGATATTGTCGGGCTTACTTTTATCACATTTTTGGTGTTCTAGATTTTGATACTGCTGCTTCAAGTTTCAAACTTTTTTCAATTCTGACTGTGTTGATCATTTTGAAAGCTTTCTTTTTGTTAGTGTTATAATACTTTAGGAGTCAACTTTCAGTGTTGGTATCTACTGGAAGCGGAAATCTGTAACTGAAGTTTGTCCCTCTCGCACCACTTTACCTCATCAAGAAGTTCTTCACATTTCAAATTATTCGTCTCATCAAGCTTCGCATGGCCAACTTCACCCCATGTGTTGAACCAAAGTGTAGATCTTTCTCTTCTATCTGCTCTCAGCATCAGTCCAAAGGCTTCGAAGCACAATGGAGTCATCTATCCTTGCTGGAGCCCCGCTATAAATGGTGCAACAGTCAATATGGCTTGCATAGACAATAAGGTTGCTTTTATTTTCCGTAACAACAAAGGGGGTTACATTTCAGGAAGCGTCTCAAGTTTCAGCAGCTGCAATCCCCTTCAGAACCTTGCTGGTCTACTTAACATGGCAATTAGCTTCGCTCTCAATCCAATGGGGTCGAGACATAGGACCAGCCTATCTTGAAAATTGATTTTCTTCCTTATTCAACATTTCAGCCATTGGCATTTCAAGATCATCCAACACTCCGACACGGCTCCTAGATCAAGACTTCTTAGACACCTCAAATATTCTGGACAGCCCTCTGATTAATCGGCAGCTTCCCCTTCAAGTTATTCTTGCTTTGCAGCGAGACAAAAACAAGCTAGATAGTTCCCCTTTGTAATTTGCTTGGTCGTTGCTCGCCTGGTCAGCTCTCTTTTGCGTGGTCTTTCTATGCTCGTTTCAGTCGTTTTGCGACCCCCTTCTAGCCCGTTTATATGTCTAGCGCTTTTAGCGCCCTTTCAATGAAATCTTAGTTCAAAAACAAAAAAACAAAACAAAACACAAGTTTGTCCGTCTTTGAAATTATGGCTTGAAGAACTCCGGTGCAGCTGAAGAAGGATATAGGTCAGTACATTGGCCGAGCGCAAAGCAGCTCGCTGTGCACACAACGTCCTCTTTTGGTGTGTGTGGCTTAATGATCTCCAGCTCTTCTGAAACATTCGTGTGCGCGTTTAAATGCTCTCCTGCGTGTGGCGTCGTTGCACGTAGTGTCGAGTGTTCTTTCATTTCTGGATTGGCCACGCTGGCGGGGGCTTTTGCTTCTGCGCGAGACTGGTATATATCTCAGGTCGCTAGATTCATCATTTTCTGCCTTGTCAATCTTTGATAACTGTGTTCCGCTCATCAGAGGGATAATAATAATGTCAGTGTATTATGCATTTATTAGAGTTTAGGATGCATGGAAGCCGATCTTGTTTTGCCTTAAGTTCCTTAGAATCTATGAACTTTTATTCCAAGTATTAATGGATATTTTTTATCACTAGATCCGACCTCTTTTGGTGCTCGGTTGTTATTGTTGCCAGCTTGTCGATTTTGGCTTCCAACTTGTCGATTTTGGCTTCCTCCACTAATTCTTTCATCTCCATAGCTGACTATCCCACTCGAATTGCAACGTTCGCTATACATAGGCCCGTCTTCCTTTGGTTCTCGACGGTGATCGCTGCAAAATTGTTGATTTTGGCTTCCAACCTAGCAATAGGATTTGTTCAATGAAATTTTTGTATTGGTACGGGAGTGCATACACTACTGCATGTTAATATCTTTAACCACATTTATTTTTGACCAATTATCACGTTCCACAAGCGTGGTTAAAGCGAATTATATTCAAAATTAAAAGAAGAAATAATTATATATATAGAGGGAGGTTCAGATGGAAACCTCATTTCCATGTGAGAACTGAGAACCCCGTACTCGTCCTGGACGATAGTGAGTTCGAAACAAATAAAAAAAAATCTGCAAATATATTTTCGGAGATAACAATGGACGTGTTTCAAATTCAGTTAGTGAATTCGAAAATATGTTATGTTACGGAGTTGTTTAGGCCAGCTAAAAACAAAAATTCAGATAATGTGTATCATCGAGTGCTCTTGTCCTATGCAATCACCCTCCTATTTCAAGCTTGGAGATGGCATTGAAAGGAGCACCGCTGCTGCGTTAACACCGAATAACTGAAATTCTATCTACAAAAGCTCAGAACATGTTGACACATCATCCAAAATAATGCTTTTCCGATAACTATCTATAACATGTTGACACAACAACATAATAGTATATATCTTCAACTCTACGTTAAGTTATGATAGTTAGTCTTGAGGGATAAAGCCCAGTTCCTGCCTAGGCAGTCAAGAAGAGTTCCAGCCGGAATATCTATCCCTAAATAGACTACTCAAAATAAAGTTGGCACATGCAGAAGGAAAGGACTATTTACCCTATTCATAAGGACTTCTGTGCTGCGGCCTGTATATGGATATGACCTTCTATATATAATCTATACAGCAAATGGCCTTGTTACTTTACTCAGGCTGATGCAAATATGAACTATATGCTTATTACTGATAATGAGCCCATAAGATCCGACACACGAGTATACGTAAAGAAACTAAAGAATCGATCGCCTGAAAACTTCTATTTCCATCTACCCAAACATGTAACAAATAGGATACTCATCTTTATTAAAAGAGCAAGCAAGACAGACAAATAGTTGAGCATGCCATGCAATCGCAAACCCTAACCCTTCTGGGGTTAAAATATAGCCGCCCGACGTACACTCGGGCGTATTGAAACAACTCAATCCAAGAATTGAAATTGAATTCATATTCAGGATTAACCTAAACAAAATAGGCAATCATGGGAATACAAAGGGCCATTATATTAAACTTGCTATAATACCTCAGTTTTCTTTGACGATAACCCAAACTATATAGATCCTTAATAACTGGTATCGAATTTTCATATAATAGGTCCGTCTTTCATGCTCCTTCTTTCATCACATTTGGCTCTTGCCAATCAATCCTTCCGTTTATTCCAGATATCCTCCCTGCAAACATGTGACAATTAATAAGATCAATACCATAAATAGCGGAAATTGTTGAATCCAAATTAAAATCACTCCAATAGATCAATCAATAAATTAAAGATGAGATATGGTTTCATGTCCATTAAATACCACAGATTAAACTTCATACTACTAATCCCAAGAATAATAACAATCACGATTAGGTTTACAAAGTGTGTCCTAGTTCCCAAATAACTTAATGAACAGAAATTTAATTACGCCAGAAGCAAACAATAATGTTCCCAAAAAGAAACATTATGTATTGATCCTCCGCACATTAACCCAAAAAAGAAAAAAATCAATTTCCCAACCCAAGTTTGAGTATTCATTTCTTTTCCTTTCCAGTAAAAATGAAAAAAATTCAAACATTCAACTTCCAGAACCCTTTCAAATTTAGACTTTGAAAAAAACAATCTAATTGATTTTTAACTTGACCAGTTTCTGGTTTTTGTGCAATGACTGACATGTTTGCAAACAAAACATGACAGCAAAAATGTAAACCTAAATCAATATATACAAAAAGATAATAACAATGAAGGCCATGCAAACCTTGCATCAGAATGTGGTTATTAGATTGCCTTCAAAAATCGAACAGGAAGGGATCAGCTTGTCCGTAATCCCAGAAACTAGTAGCGGGAATGCCATCCTCTCCTCCAAAGGACGGCCACAGGTCCTGATCCGGCCCGGATCCAACTACGGCCAACGGATCTGACACCGACTGCCCAACGGGGCCAACCCCCACTCCCTGATCTGAATTTGAGCACAGAGAACCCACCAAAGAATTGATCTCTTCATACGACATCGTCCCGTCTCCATTATTTCCTAGCCGCACCTCCTCTTTGCTGTTAGGGTTTGAGTACGAGGTTGTTGGTGTTGCCGTCACCGTCGCCATACGATTTTTCCCTGCCACTGGCTCCGTGCATGTATGATTGTTGTTCGGATCCGGAAAAGGGTGCAGACTCTGATAAGTCGTCACTTGATGTTGCTGCTGATGACCTAATTTGCTATTACTATGATTCGTCGCTGCTGCGTTTGGAAAAACTAGAGATGGGCCATACAACCCGTACGGGACATAAGCAGAAGGAGCCGCCGAAAGGACAGAAAAAGCAGCCGGATTCTGATGATGACTTGAGCCGGGCTGTGCTGTCGGAGCCGGTTGGATCGGGAAGGCGGCGTAGTTGAACCCGGTGGGCGGGCGAGGAAGAAGAGGCCGCAGCTGCGTCTGAGTGGAGCTGGAAGATGAGGATGAGGTGGCGCGTGAAGAAGACGAAGCGCGCGATGAGGCCGCAGCACCAGCGTTGGGTGAAGATGGTTGGAGGTTCAGCTGAGCACGGGAGCCGTAGAGGACGAGCGCGGCGCGGTCGTAAGCTCGGGCCGCATCCTCGGCGGTGGAGAAGGTGCCAAGCCATTTACGGGTTCGCTTTCGTGGCTCGCGAATCTCAGCTACCCATTTGCCCCAGCTGCGTTGTCGCACGCCTCTGTAGCGGAACTTGTTGTTGTCCGGCCCACCCTTGCCCTTACCACACTTGTTGCTCTTACAGCTGTCGTTGATATCGGTGTTGTTGTTACTATTGGAACAGCTGCTGCCATTGCTGTTGTTGTTTTCTTCAGTGTTTGGGTTGCTGAGCGGCAGGTTAGGGTTCATATTGGAGGTGGAGGGTTACGGTTGGAGGTCTTTTAAAAGAGTGGAGGCCGGGTTGGCTGAAGGTCTTTGTTGGAAGTCGTCTACCTCGGTTTGTGGTCTTTGAGGGAACGAAACAGTGTGGGCTGATGCGGCAGCGCAGCTGCTGGTGTTACAAAGGTGGTATGAGAGAGAGGGAGAGAGATAGAGATCAGGGAGTGGTGGATTAGGGCGGTGGTCTTCTAGTGGTGCTATTTATAATATGTGGGATGGTGTTGAGAAGGGGCAAAGAAAGGCCATGGATTGCTGCAGCATTAAGAAACACGCAGTGTGTGTCTGCTTCTGCTGCAGGCCGCTGCCTCTTCTGTCAACTTTGGTGCAGAAGTACGTGTTCGGTTTGCGGTGGTAGTCTCTATCTGTATTTGTGACTGCTTATAACAAGAGAAAAATAAACAGTAGGCGTACTTTATACTTATATTCAGGCAGATATAGAGATGTACAGTAACTTGTAAGTATTCCTTTTAGGGCAACATAATGTGTAGTATTGTGTTGGGAACATATCGGATCAGGTCATATGTTTATATTACCATGTGTTTGTCTAGGAATTTGGGATGACGGATCAGTATTCAGTTATAAATTCATACAATAAATTTGTAGAATTTTTAGTATCCCCTCGCACAACAAATATTAATGTTGTAAAAATAGATGTTATGAAGTTTCTCATGATCTTATCTTAATTCACGAGTAAAGGCATCCGTCGGGTTCGGTTCAAAAAAAATTAAAAATCAAATCAAATTTTTAGTCATCCCTTTTTAAAATATGAAACTGTAAACTGAACGATTAAAGGCACCCGTCGTTCCAACGGTTCGGTTCAAAAAAAATTAAAAATCGAACCAAATTTTTAATCATTCCTTTTTAAAATATGAAACTGTAAACTGAACGATTAAAAGCACCCGTCGTCCCGACGGTTCGATTCGAGAAAAATTAAAAATTGAACCAAATTATTAGTCACCCCTTTTTAAAATATGAAACTGTAAACCGAATGATTTTTTAAAATTTAAAACCGAACCAAACCGGACCGACCGGTTCGGGAGCGTTGCGACAGAAATCCTATTCTGTTATATATATAGATATCACCCTTTTTTTTTATCGAGTATTTTTTTGTTTATATGTTGACAAGTTATTTATAAGTCACATGAAATTCTTATTGGGATTAGTATTGTGGAAATCATTTTAAAATAAAAAAATTCATGCGCACTTCTGATATACATTTTTTTTAAATATGCTACACACTATCAAATTTTGAATTTAAAATCTGGATTTGTTAAATAATATTCTAGTTCACCAAATCAACATCTTGTTGGTTAAAAAAAAATATTTTCAGCTCCGGATTTGAAAGAGTGTTGTGTATGAATACTAGGGAGCGTTTGTTTTCTAAACGCGCCTCCTAAAATAATAAGAAATAAAGCATAATCTTAACCAAATCTAAAATGAACCAGTAATTTCATTGTATTTTTGGAGCATTTTTTAGAAGCGCTATATTTAGTTGAAATAGAGAGTGACGAAATGTTACATCGAAGTTGTGAAAAAATTTGTGTCAGATCATAAACCGCTTAGTTTTGATGTGGAGGGCGGTATGTGACCTTTTAACACAATACCGCTTCTACTGCATGAAGCGGTTCACAAATGCTCCATTGTGTGAAGAGGTATTGTGACCTTCTTAAAAACGTCGTATATGATATGTTATTTAATTTAGAAACTCTTTAATTATAAACAATCTTTTTATACCTTAAATAATCTTTAAGAAAAAATTTATACGGATTGAAATTTTTATCATTTAAATTTTTTATCATATAAATGTAAAAAACTAATATGAATTAATAATTATAAATAATTAAATATTTAATTAATTTAGAAAATATTTAATTAAAATAATATGAAAAAGGTAAAAATTGTATAATATTACATGTGGTTCTATGCGCAGAGGTTTGCAAAGTTGTTTCATTGTGGATGTAAATTTATGAAAAAAAATATTTATAACAAAACTGAGTTGGTATGACACAAATCTGATGTAACTTAACACAAATTTCTTTTTTTGTTTGGTTTGATGTGGATGACCTTATACTTAGGACAACGGTTTCTAAAGTTGGTTGGTAAAAAGAGTCACTAAAAAAATTTAATTTGGTGGTAAAGAGAGTCACTAAAAAATTAAACTGTTTTTTGGTATAAAAAAATAATCTGAAAATGATCTAATAATAGTCTGGAAATGTTTTGTTTTCATGCACAAAATTGACAACAACAAAAAAAACTAGTAAATCACCCAAAAAAAAAAAAAATTTTGGATCACTTGCCGGACATATATATCCATCCAACTTTGTGTTAGAGGATGGAGTTTCTAGAAAAGCATGCGGATGCATTTTGGGCTTTTTGGAGGATACATCGCTTTTCGGCATCTTATACCGTTTGCCGATCTCTTCCCCAGTTCATTGCTTGGGACACAACGGATGCTTGGAGAGCATTGTTTGGTGAAAATCGATTCACCGAACTGATATAGCTTACTTGAATTAATTCGGTTCGGTTAATTCAATCAAAAATAAAAAAAATTGGTTAATTCAGTTCGATTAATGTAAGAGAAATTTTTGAAACATATTCAGAACCATGTTGATATTCACGTGTGGCCAGAAACATCATATCTTACTCTCAGTATGACTGAAGAACAAAAAAACACCATAGTTCGCTGAATCTACTGCATATCATCCAAAACGGCTCTCATCTTCTTTGTTCGACATGAATGCAAGCACAACGCAACCAGAAAACAATGCAGTTGAAGAACAAAGATGAGCAAGAATTACCAGAAATCAGATTGCAACTCTAATACCTTATGGAAATAAAGCTCTATATTTGATTGGGAAGCTCGTCAAGAACTTTGGATCATAACTGGAGGAGAGAATCACAGTCAGATCAATTCCTGCTCATTATCAATTAGCAGAATCCAGTTACTTTGCATATTTACAGTTTTACAATGAGTCCCATAATACTACAAACATGTTCCGTCAAGAAACACACGTTAGGTATCCACAGTCGAAAATGGTTCTCCATTGTCACACTTGGTAATACATGTCTAGAAAAATGATGGAACTAAGCTAGACCGTCAATAAGGATCAATAAATTTGTCGCTGTACAACATCAATTAGAATATACAGAACAATATACATATATGAACATATTAAGGCCAACTCAATCTTATCAGCTTACAGTATGCTAAAGGCATTCAGCTCTGCTTAACTACTGTTTCCTCAAGAGCCTTAAGATGTCGTAAATGGTTTAACTTGTGTTCAACCATTGGCCATTTGTTTCGACTAAAACAACCAGTCTGCTCCAAGTTCTGTGAACTGTATGATTCACAAACTGGAGCATCATGGACCAACTGGTTCACTCACTTTAAAAGGTCGACCAACTCCAACTCAATGTTCTTGCCTTTTATCCTGTACCTCCAAAACCAGCTTCCCATGTCCATCATTTTGTTATCAATAGGATGTAACTGTGACACTATACCTGAATTGCACATCAGAACACCTTTTGATATATTCCAGCATGTCGCAAAAGGAAATTGCAGCGGGCATAGAAACTAACAGAAGAGATCAATCTCAAAATGTAGTGAAAAGACTTCATAAAACAAGGATGAAGTAAAAGCAATATAGAGTGATGTTTGATTTATTATCCTAATTAGCATAAATGAACAACATGAGTAAACAAAAAACCTACATATTTGCTATCATGATCATCCTGAGTCATTTCAAGGATAATATGTGAGAAACTTTCACAAAACAAACTGATAATGACAAGGGAAAAAGACTAATTCCCCAAACAAGGCCAACGAGCCACATTATACGAAGCATTTGGAAGACTTTGTCAGAAGCAAAATTCGCTTTTTCTTTTTTTAAAACTAAACAATTGATATGAAATATGAAGTGCAGAAGAATTGCAATGGTTGATGACAGAAATTTCAGCAATAATGTCTCTGGAATAATCAAAAAGTATTGTATACATGCATTATACTGCAAAGGCGGTGGAAAATATAGCAAACCTTGGTTTCCTTGCGTAATCTTCAGCTTATAGCCATTTGGGACTTCAAATACATGACTTCCCTGTACAACACAGACCAGTTCATCAAGCTTCATAGTGAAACAAAAAGAAAAAAAAGGGAAAAAAACACACCAAAAACAGTGTCCTTTTATTAACTTTTGTAATACGAAATATCAAATTTAATCTGATAGAAGTTATGAGCACACTATATCCTTAGCCCATAATATGAGAGAGTAACAAGCTTGTTACTCTTAGGGAAACAAAATTTAACCAAAATCAGTCCATTCAAAAAACAATTTATCATATACATCAGTGTTTGGATTACAACAATCCAACCTGTAATGTTACATTGGCTGCCTCAAACTCCGCATTTCCATGTAGTATGATCCTCAATTCCTCCACCCGTTGCACATCATGCTTCCAGTATATATTGTCTTCATTGGTCCAATCAATTCCTTTGTTTTGTACCTTGACACTTTGCAGCTTGCATCTTCCACATCTACGAAGTAGAGAAAAATATTAACTTAACACTTCATACGTGCACATACACTGGAGAATATTCAAAAACAGGGGGGACTTAGAGCGATACCTATGCCCATATTGTAATATGGTTTCCCCGTGCTCATCAATCTTTGTGGACCCCATGACATTTTCAGCCACAATAATCAAGCTCCCATTAAGCTGAAAGTTCAAATGATTTTCTGGGTAAGAACTAAGATGTTGGGATCCATACATTAATATATTACTCAACGACTATGTTACCTGCACGTCGCTCCACAAGAACTCCGAAACTTCAACTTGCAACTCTGAGCCGTTAGAAATGGAACCTCCATGAAACTGTTAAGTAAACAAAAGGTAGTTGGCACTTGGTTGCATCACATACATGGCTGAAGTTGAAACCAAAATCTTCATCTTGGTTTTAAAAAGTGATAACAATTTTAGCTATGAAGCATTTCAGCCCAGATTGGGTGTTCCACAATTGAAAAGCAATTTGTATCAAAAAGCAAGGTTTTCTCAACCAAGGTGCAAACCCGAGATAACCATATTTTAGGTTTGTTGCAACACTAATTCTTGTATACTCATCTATATTAATAGATAATTGATGAGTTATATTTATTCTGAGAAGAAAATTACTGATGCTGATACACGTGCTTGAAATCTGAAATCATATCTATAACCTTTTGTTTAGTGACATCCCATAAAGGGCCCAGAGCAGGGTGGAGGAATATTAGGTATGGTGGTCCAGAATCCGCATACTTAATGTTACTCTCGATCTACAGAAACAAGTTAAGACACCAATCAATGCTAAACCTTATAATCTGATTACCTTGCAGAGTGATCAAACTCACTAGCAAGTAAGTTGCAACATGATCTTTTGGATAACGGATGATATGTAGGAAAAGCATCATTACCTTCGGAATCTTTACACCGGACTGAGTGAGAAGATCATATGCATTGCGCATGATATCCAATAGGGAACCTTCTGGAGTCTGCAAATAATTCATACTTGAATTTTCTTAGACAGATGCCTTAGTCTTGCTAAAAAGGTATATGATACATGAATGATCAATTGAAGTGACCTGGTGCAATGATTTGTCAGTGCCTTTTCTTTTTTTCTTCGCAGATGAGGTTACTCTCTTCCGTTCATTATACACAACAAAGGTATCTAGCTCATCTGTCAGTAAAAAGACAATACCAAGCACAGTGGGCAGAAAATCTAGGGAAAGAAAAATTAATAGTTTCAAAAGAGAAATGAATGAGATGATACCCATCAGTAGCAGTATAACTTTTACCTTCGACGCCCTTGAAACACCGTGAAGAGTATGTGTTGAGAAAGTTATCTGCTATATTCTGCATAGTACATTCCAGCCTCCCACCAGGAACACTGGCATATTTGACAAACAGCTAGATTAGTTCACTATTCCAACAATAAACAAGGATAAAGGCAAACAGTGATTATGCATAAATCAAAGGGAAAGGATGGTATAGCCAAATAGGATATCATCAAACTGAACAGATGAAAATGTGGAAGGTATGAGAAACAAAATCCAAAGAGAAATTTCCACCTATGCCGGATCCCAAATTGATCTGTGTATACGATGGGCTTTTTAACATTGAGAACCATTCCAGGTAAACTGCTTTCATCATTTCTCGAGCCTACCAACTCCGCTGCATGTAAATCCACATATAGAATATTTGTATTTGCAGGGAATTCCGACTGCGCGCTTCATGTCAATAAAAAATTACTGGTCATTGACTCATTTAAAGAAAGCTGATGGCAAACCAGAACCCCATTTAATCCCTCACATATGTAAAAAGTTATAAATCCAACAGAAATTGGGAAATACAAAGTCAATATCTCAGCAGATGTACGCTGAACTTACTGACACGCGTGCTATGTTTGCAGACACCTAATAACATAGGTTGCGGGGCTTTATTTCGGAAATGAGATGTTAACAGGCAACAAGGGTATACACAGTGTCTACTGCAGGATACACTTTTATGACATTACTCATGATCATTCGGTTTTTATCTTATTTCAAGCGCATCGGATTATCAGGGAAAATGCATCAATTTGACACTGACAGATTTGAACAAATACCTGTTTAAGTAAAGAGGCCCCTCATTGATGCCAAACTTCTCGAATTCTGTGTATTCGATACATGATAAACCATATGCCCACTTCCCATCAAAGTTCTTCCTTTCAACCAACACATTAATTCCTTCTGTAGCTCCCAAATTCCTTCTACATGATGCAAATCCTAATTTCTGTTGCACATTAAGTTCGTAAATCAACCAGCAGAAGGATGAGTATCAAGATTCAAAAGTGTCTACTTCCATCTTCTAGGAAACACTGGATCGTATGCATATCAAGGTTGTGAACTCTAACTAGTAAAGTAGTAAGTAGAGTTAGGTTCGACTGAGGTCCCACGTCAACTTTCAATAATAAACTGAAGGTACAGCTATGAAGAATGATTCATGCTTCCAGTGCCGACATTTGGCTCACATAAGCCAACTTAAAAAATTATTTGCAGAACAATCATTGAAATGAAAGCTTTTTCCAACTGAAAATGAATGGAGTCCTTCATTGCTCAAAACAACTAAAATGAGTCCGGTGGCACAAGTGATGGAATTTCAAGAAATATGAGAAGACCAACAACATAGTGGCATCTAACAAATACAATGAATTGAGAAGTACAGCAAAAACTGTTTCACATTATTGAATTGCCTGAAAACCAGTGGTGGACAAGACATACAATCTGTTTTTGAAATATTGCCCGTTCCCTAATAAAAATTATATATTCATCTATATCTTCGGGACTAAGACCAAAAAGTGACGCATACCTTACCGTGGCGCATTCCTATCCCAGCCAGTGCCAAGAGGGTTACATCAGTAGCAGCCACAACATTACTGCAAGATGACTCTGTTACTGTTTATCGGAAGGCATATGTGTGTCAATGTAACGACAACTTTTGAGCATTTTTTTTCTTTTTAACCTGAGCTCACCTGACTTGCCGGATAGTAATGCCTTTTCTTCCGTGATTATAAAACCAATGAAACACACCATTATCATAAGCCAGTTTCCATATTACACCATGGCCGCCAGGTTTACATAAGGGGGCAAATGGTTTGGTAACAATCCATTGGCCATCTTCGGCTGTAACAGCGGGAACAAGAGGCTGACATTTTGGCCAATGCAATCACAATTCAGCAATTTGTAAGCATGAAAAAATAATCAAAAAAGGTCACAATCATTGGAGCACTCACTAAGCTTTTATCTACCTGTTCAAAGAGTCGGAAATTTGATTTTCCTCTCCCAAACCATTGAAGCTTTTCACAAAGTGCAGTTATTCTTTTATGGTTCTTTTTGGCCGAACTAGTCATGATAGCAACGGGAGTAACGCACTGCTTTCCATATAGTTTGTAATACAAGAACTCCCTAGCCTTGCAGCGAACAACAACAGAAATGAAGATCACGGCTAAACATGAGATAAGTAACAGCCAAAAGTTCACAGCTACATTATTACCCATGTGAAGCGGCACATAGTCTAAATCTTTAAAACTGAGTCGAAATACCTGAAGATCTCTTATTAGACCTTCCAACAGCGTTCTTCCACAGTACGGAAGCATAGCAGCTGGAAGACATTCACCTGTGTCATGATCAACCAACCCGAGTCTGTCTGCAGAACCACCAAGAGGATATATTTCACCTAGATCGGGCAAGCCCTAATAACAAGATGGCATCATATTGAAATAGTACAAGGCATATCCTGATAAATATTTAGCCATAAATACAGTTGCTCACCTCAACTCCCCATAAAGCTGCTTCAAAAGCATATTCTTTATTCTGAGATAAGTCAAGTCCAGTTGGAGGGTAAATTTCCATAATTTTGCGTTGCATGGTTTCATTTACGTTCTGGGACCAATGTTCACTGAGCTTATCGAATGATGATTGGCTAAGAAGCTTTAATACCATGACTTGGTACCTGAAACCGTTATGTTACATCAAAAAGCTACATTATCAATAACGGCTTTGCTTGATTACACGACAATCAAATTGGCTTTCTAGGTGGGCACAGTTTACTGATTTAGAGGCTCTGTAACGAAATATTAAATGGAAAGTTTACTAACTTGACACCAGAAGCCAAATTTAAGAATTAAGGCCACACATGAAAACAACAACAGCTTCATAAATATTAAAGAAATGAGGATATTATAATTGTGCATTTTTTAGTTCGATTTTAGGCTGCACATGATGTGAGTATCTATCTGCTGATTGTTGTTGTGTTTAATGGATGCAAACATCAGTCCATTCTGGATGAAGCGCTCCAACTTCGTATATAGAGTTGTTGATACTCAAGGCCAGAATTTGTTGCAACATCAAGAATTTTGTCATAACAAAACTAACCCTGGATGATCCTGCGATTTTCAAGCCACTGAATTGCACAAATTGTATATAATTATCAACGAGGGAACTCTAATCTTCTACTTCCCTTTGATCTGCATATTGCATAGATTACCGATAGTAAACAGACGAAATGGGGCAGCAAGTCCATGTACACTACTAAAGATGGATTCAATGTCAACACGATGCGGATGTCATGGTACTGTGAATAAGGTTTATGGAGAATAGAAAAGCAGGACAAGTGAAGATATATTACCCGATGATGCCTCCTATGCAGTTGTAGAACTTGTCAACATTTGCAAGAGTCTTCAAGAGGTCTTGAAGCGCCACGACGTCTTTCCTCTCCAGTGGCAAGATGTGAAGCTTCCTCCCAAAACCTACATCACCCATTCCGTTTTCATCCCATTTGTCAATAATGTCCACCAGCGCATAAAGGGCGCTCTTCAAGGACCCTCGGGGCGAAGCAAACTCAGCCTCAAAAATCCCAGAGGTGATAACATGCCCTTGTCCGGCGGCCACCACGCACTTGAGCAAGTACAATTCGTACTTAGTCAAACTCAGGGACGCAGCAATCCTAGAGAAAACTGCGCTGTTGGAGTGGAAAAAGTCCTTGACTTTGGGATCATCGTCGATGACCCGAATCCTGTCCTCCAAACTAGGCTTCCCGGAAAGTGTCGACTTGAGAGCGGTGAGGCGGGCAACCTCGAGGCCCAGATGGGAGTCGGGCGCCGGGGGAGCATATTCGACGGGCGCAGCGGTGACGCGGGTGACATGGGCCGATGAGGAGGAGTGGTGGCGGAAAGAGAGGAGGTTGTGGGAGGAGGATGATGATGAGGTGGTTGAAGGGTAGTTTGGAGCGGGAGTGTAGAGCTTGGGGTGGGTGATGGAGGCGAAGAGGAGGGTGTTAGTGGGGAATGCAGCAAGGGCAGGCACAGGCATGATGACAGACTGAATTGGCGCGAGAGGTGGAGCTGGCGGAAGTGGAGGAAGATCAGTGAAGATGAAGATGATGCTGATGGTATATGCTATGATACTAATTACTACCCTACCCTATACAGAAACTCTCTCACTCTCGCTTCTGTCTTCTCTTATGTGCAGTAAGAGACATGGTAGTGAACATAGAGGGATAAGAGAAGATGCCGGAAGGATATACCGAAGCAGCTGCAGACTCATAAATACGCAACACCCGCGACAAGATGACAACGACGATTTCCTTGAGTTGGATTTGGACCAGTTGGAGCACCCATGGTCCCACACACCTTTCATCATCTTTTCTCCTCCCTTCCCCAAACCTCTAGCATAAGGTGTATCACATCACACCCTCAGTTTGATATTGACTTTCATATTAAACATAAATACGATACCATGTTAAAGTAAAAATTTTGAGATTGTCACTGGTCAACATTTTGTTGGTTATGATCAAGATATATAGCTGCTCATGTAGAGTTACAAATTGTGTGCAAATTTCGAGTCTTCTAACTCATCTTTATAGAACTATTTATAGCTCTACATGAGCTTCTCCTATAGATCATGTCTGTGTCATTTCTCTCATAGATCTACATGAATCTTTTGTACTCCTTTTAAAAAAAAATACAAAAGCAATTTAAAAATAACATAATATGATTTCTACATAATTTATTTTTTAATTGTTTGCCTATACATGTCAAAGTTACTGATTTAAGAAGTTTGCTGAGTAGATAGATTGTTGAATGCTTGATTTGATTGTGAAAGATAGGATTTATTTCACTGGTGTATCGTGTTGTTAGTTGCTACCATTAGTTGACACTAAGATAGCATAAATTTTGTGGGACTTCATTGTTGTTTTAATTGTCAGGATTTCAACTAGCTGTCAGTCTGTCACCTATGATTGGGATTGGATTGAGAAGTTTGCTGCTTGAATTTGAATAGTTCCAGTTGGGACTGTTTCATATCTTACTCGAAATGCATGTTGGCTGCATTTTACAACTAAAAACCCAACTGTTCTTTTAGGGCATCTTTAAATTCATAAATCTGAAAAATAGGTTTGTGCCATGTCACGTGGAATTTGTGTCATGCTACATCATTATTCCGATAAATCTCATTTTCATAAACATTTCACTCACATTCATAAATCTTCATACAAATTTGCGCATGAGATCCATTTGAAAACTGAATAAAAACAAGACCAAACGAGGGAAACACAATATTAAAAAGACGCCAATTGAGGAAAAAAATTCTCACAATCATATAGGCAGATATGGAGATACTAAGCCGTCTCCTCAGTAATTTTTCAAGTAGACGGAGTAATTATTTTCTTGAAAAAATATTGTGAATCAGCATCAACCTCTTACGATATGATTGCTTCCCAATCCAAGTTTGTTGTCTTGGGTTTCTCTACAATGCACTGAATGACATAGACAAATCCACTGGGAGTATTGGGAACTGCCCCACCTCCGAATTCAATCACAAAATATTTCTAATCATAGTAAAATAAATAAATTCATAATTTTGATTAAATTTTAATTTTATCCTTAAAATTTTGATTATATAATTTTTGTACCCTCGAATACAAAATCTTGGAACCATGATTCCAGTGGCTTCCAGATATTTCCTGAGATTAAAATTCCTGTACTAGAACGGTCAAATGCATGTCCATGGATTCCAGCATCTCTGACCAGCTTCAATGGAAGATCACAAGCAAGATAAGGAAATGCCGCGTCAGCAAGGTCACCAACAAGAGCTTCCTTTTCTCTTTTTTTTTTCCAGTGATATCCTCACTGAGTTTTTTTAGCAGCACTATGCCTTTCGAGGCTCAGAACGGTCAGTCCCCTTGACTTAAGTCCTAGCATTGGCCATGGTCCCCCTGTGGTGCACACCTGATAAGAATTTCCTCCTAAGATAAAACTCTCGGATAGTGATGTTGCTTGTCCACCCTTATCCAAAGAGTGTTTACTACTTTCCTATGAATTTTTCATCTTTATCCAAACAAAGAAAAATATGATGAATTCCATGAGGAATTCATTTTCCATCAAATTGTCCTTTCTCTCAAATTTTCCCTAAACTAAACACACTGTAAAGGTATACTTTAGCCAGGAGAGCAAGTTCTGCCCAAGTTGTCTCCTATTAGAGCTGGGCAACATTTCTAATGGACTTACTAAGTTGCGCCATGGAAGGTTGTAACTTGTAAGTCATGTCATGGTGCATAGATAAAATTAAACCAAGTGAAAAACCCAATGACCGCTATTTGTAATAAGAAAGTTCAAGCCAATCTTGTTGAAGAAGTGAAACTCGCGCCTGGACTGGAGTCTTCATCCCTTTCCATCCCGGAAAGATACTTTAGCACTTACATCCCAGCCCAGTGTCAAATAGCCATCCCAATCATCACTGCATCCAAATAAGTTCTTCAGCTTAGGCCTACCATCAAGTTACCAAGATCTAGCCAGCAAAACCCAATTTGAAGTTCCAACGGCTCAGTGGTTAAATAAACAGTATCCTGTTATATGGACTACATCAACATATAATCAAAGATGACAGAGAGCATATGTGCTGAAAAACTGCATGTGTTTGCATTTTTTATTTCTGGAAAGAGTTCGCCGTCTCACTCAACTTCCATTTCACATGCATCCACCGACTACATCTACATGTTCAAAATTACGACACATCCGTTTTCATCTTTCACCATGCAATTATTTGCTCAGGAAATATTGAAATTCATCAGTTTTCCCAACAGAGTACAAAATTGTGTAAAAATTTGATACAGCCACAGAAGGAAAGTGGTCAAATTAAAAAAGTTAAATAAATAATTAGTACTCCAAAAGCCTGGTAAGATAAGGAAACTACAAAAGTACAAAATTAACAAAAAGGATCATTCAGTGAAGTAAGGGAGATAACATCAATTCAAGCAAAATGCGAACCTGATGTTAACGTTGTGTTTGGTTTAAGGAGAAAATGGGAAAAGGAAAGTGACAAAGAAAATGAAAGAGATCATTTGTTTCATATTACTAAGACCGGGACCTTGTCCGTCCTTTGTTTCATATTTCGTAGCAAGCAGATTTGAAAGAGATCATTCACTCGAATAAGAATTTTTTACACTGAAATTTCACTCACAGTGATCGTGCCAAGTGGAAAACAAACAACTTAAAAGTTCCCAGTTGTTACCAAATATATATACAAACTGAAATCAAGTGGAAATTGAGATTCTATGAATAAACCCATCACCAGTTCTACTACTAAACATGTCAATCCGACATACAAAAACAGCATCTCAAGTGACATTGAAGCAAGACTAGAATAATCGTTCGCCACCTGCGGGTCGGTGAAAAATTTAACATCTCCAGGAATACCGATTCTTTTTAGAACTCTTCAATTACCACTTTAGTAGTTACAGGCGGGCCGGACTGCAGCGTGATGTCAACAGAACCGAATAGTCCCTTAACCGCAGCCGCGAATTTACTGTTTCGTGCATCGTAGTCGCCCTATTCAGCAATGACGTGTGCGTGCTCCAAAAAACGCGTTCCCGTCCATTCATTACACAATTAAGGAGAAAACATTAAAAATATTAACATATTTATGTTTATTAAAAATAGTTATATTCATCATATGAACAATTTAATGATCATATCAGCTTGTGTAATGAATATATTATCAAATCTGATGAACATTGCAACTTATCTAATAAACAACTCATCCGATGAACATAGCAGTTCATCTAATGAGCCTATCGATTCCTAATATAGCAGCTCATCTAATGAATATATCACATCATCTGATGAACAAATCGGCTCATTTGATGGACATATAATCCAATTAACATAGCAGCTAATCTGATGAATATAATAATTCATCTGATGAATATTACAACTCATATGATGTACATAGTATAATAAATATCAATCAAAATAAATGAAGCTCATTTAATGAACACAGCAGCTCATCTGATGAACATACGAGTTTATCTAATGAACATATCATCTAATAAATATATCATCTTTTCTGATGAACATATTTTCAAATCTAATGAACATAGAAACTCATATAATGAACATAGAAGCTTATCCGATGAACATAAGAGCTCATCTGTTGAACATAACAGTTCATTTGATGAACATATCGCCTCATTTGGTGAACATATCATCCAATAAACATAGCAGCTAATCGCATGAAAATATTATCAAATCCAATAAATTTAACGGCTCATCTAATGAACATAAAAGCTTATATGATGAACATAATAGAAATAAATATCAACAAAAGAAAATGAAGTTTATTTGATTAACATATCAGTTCATCTGATAAACAAAGTATCAAAATATGATGAACATAAAAACTCATCCGATGAACATAACAGCTCAACTCATGAACATAGTAGAATAAATATCAACAAAAGCAAATAAAATTCATTTGATAAACATATCATCAGATCTGGTGAACACATCAGTTCATTTAATGAATATATTATTAAATATGATGAACATATCTTTCAATGAACATATAATCAAATATGATTAACATATTTATTAATTAATGAATATAAAATTTATTAATTTAATTTGTTATTTGAATTTTTATCAATCAAGATAATATATGTTTCAATTTTTTCTTATTTTTTATTTTTTTAATTATTAAATCTAATTACAATGCACACATTCGACCACCAGAAGATTTGAACTCTAAACGTAGAGATTGTAAAGATTCATCCCTCACCCTTTTTCTCACCATGCTAGAATGTGATGTTTAATAAAAACAATCAAGAATGACATCATTTTTCGAGTGATAACACCCATTTTTGCCCAAGAATAATAATAGAAGAATAATCTTTTCTTATCTAGCACTCTCGTCTTCCAGCAGAAACTCCTCTGATTCTCGCTATCTTCATAGCTCATCCTCCTTCTCCTCTTCATAATCATTGACGTTGTCGTCACAAATGGTTCTTCATCTTCGACTTCATCAGCTCTGGCGACGACAAGCCTTTCCGATCTCCGAAATTGGGAGAGTAACGAGGAGTTGAAGACGCAACTGCTTGCTTCACCGAGCAGTATAGGAAGGAAATTGCAAGAATTGAGCAAGAAACAAATCCGGTAACAAAACGCAGCGTTTTCATATGAATCGCTGTGCACATTTTCTCACCCACATCACATCCGGCCTCACAAAATGTAACATCGACAACTCTTAAGGATGCTCATCTCAGTTACATGCAAAATAAATGTACATACGCATTAGACACAAGCTGCCTGCAAGAGCCAGCGCCCGCTGGAGAAATGTAGAAGAAGATGGATATACACTATGGGTTTTAATACATCATTAAGCACCTTCTGTCGACAGTATCTCCAGTTCTGCCCACCAAAGCGGTGAGATTCTTGGGATTGCTTGATCAGGGCCTATACCCGTTATTCGCCTCATCCTTTCGGTCACTTCTACCATTGTTGGTCTTTTTGTTGGGTCGGGATGCACACAAGACTTGATCACTTTGTGCAGTGCTTCGAGCTGGCCTTCATCGAAGGTCTTCAGAGTCGGATCAACTGTTTCATTAATGGGTTTTTCCAGTCCTGTTAGGTAGTCCAATGCCCAATCATCTAGAGAACCCCTGTTGGCCGAGTATGGAAGGGTGCCTGTGATCATCTCAAAGAGCGTTACACCAAAGCTGTACACATTGGTTGCAGTGCTTGTCGATGAGAGCTCCATGCTCGATGAATCCGTCGTATTTGAGGCTGCATCGTTCCAGATAGTGAAGTAGGAAATTTTTGCTGCATAGTCCTCTGTGAGATTGATGGCAGAAGAATTTATGTTCTTGTGGGTTATGGGTGGTCTGAGCTGGTGCATGTGCTCTAAGCAATAGGCCATTCCCATTGCTACTCTCAGTCGCATTCTCCAATCCAAGTGCTCCGCCTCTTTAACTGAATCATACAGAATTTAGTTAAATACCACATTATGGTGCAATGTCAAGTAGTTGGACTACGCAGATCATGGTAACTGCTAATGGTGTTCGATTAAGGGTCATTAAGATGATTAGATAGGTAGTTACAACATGTGAATGGCACCAAAAAGAAATCAGAAAAAAGGATTCGAGAAAACTTACTGTGTAGGTGCTCAAACAATGTTCCATTAGGAGCATATTCATAGACTAACATCCTGGTGAAAGGTTCCTCCTCCTCACAAAAGCCAACTAAGTTCACAAAATTCTTGTGGTTTACTTTTGATAAAGTATTGATCTGAAACAAAACCATCAAGAATAAGATAATACTAAAAGCCAAGCTACAATATTTGGTGCTAACTATTTGCAACATACCATTCTCCTGAACTGACCCTCCAGATTGGCTGACCAGTCACTTGCAGATTTCACCGAGACTGATGTCACAGCGATTTCTTCTCCACTGGACAATGTCCCCTTGTATACATTTCCAATGACAGAAGACCCAATCACATTACTGAAATCTTCACAAGCTGATTCAAGCTCAGATCTCTTGAGGTTTGGTACACCTGATTAACACAAAATTTAAGTTATTGACTTATTTCATATCCCAGACAATCAAATCAATTCAACATTGCAGATATGGTAAAAGACATCAGATAAGGGATCATCATGGGACTTGGAAACCAGCCTCAGATCTCCGCAGCAATATCATGATTGATAGTCCATGCATTATGTTCAACAATTGAAGAATGACCTTCGAATGTTCAAAGGACTCACCTGTTACAAACGCTTTCTGAAGCTGACCACTTAACCCGGTTGCCCATGGTTTTACAATGTGCCCTTTTTTACTTTGCCAGAAGAAAATGCCTATCACGGATGCTAGGAGAACTATACCTCCCGCGATAGAGACTACTGCAGTCAATACACGCTTTGAGTCAGATCGACCCCCTGACGCTGTGGGAACTGCTGAGGAATTTGGACTGAGAAAGGGTCGCGGTGTAAATGGTGGAGAATATGGGAAAGTAGCTGCAGGTGGAGAAGGCGGAAGAGCTACTGCTGCTGGTGGAGATGGAACTGGAGTAGGGGATGGAGATGGTGACTCGGACGGGGCTAACGATGGGGATGGTGCAGATTCACTTATATCTACCTTAGCTAAAGGAGAAGGTGAGCTTATCTTTCGATACACTGAATTTGCAGTTTCTGCAATGCTCCTGCCAAACAGATTGTAAGAGTCAAAATGCAGAACCTTTCGCCATAGTAATTACATAAGAATATCTTAATCACAATTCACACTATAATTTGATGCCAATTAATTCGATCACGTACCATGATTTCAATGTTCTGCGACTGGAAGATCCTTGTCGAGCGTAAGATAGCTGTTTCTCGTCCACTTGAAATTCAGAAATCCTTGTAAGCTCTTCAACCTCAGGAGATAAAAAACTGAGAACATCGTTGTTGTCCAGAAGCCTGCGATATAAAGTAGAATGGAATCCTTAAGTATGCAATAAAAGACATCAAGGGTAAGCAAAAGCTGTATTAGTCTTCACTACAACTTACAGGATTGCCAAATAGGGATTGCTGCCAATATTATGTGGAACTAATCCACTAAAATTATTATATCCCAAATCTAAGACTTCTAGTTCCTTTAGCTCTCCAATCTCTTGAGGAATGATTCCACAGAACGAATTGTTTCGCAAAATGCTGTAGAATAACCATTAGTCAGTCTCAGTAAAAATTTGATAGACCTCTGACCCAAATTTAATACAAAATGAAGAAAGAGCTTAGCAAAATGTGCTCACATGGCTTTAATGTGAGCCAGGTCTCCAAGCTCTGGAGCTAAAGTTCCCCCAAGGCGTAGATTCTTCAGATTGCTGTAAGTTTTGTAAGCTAATCAGCAATGTAAATTTCTTCAAATAAGCATGATAAAATTGATTCACATTCAACAGAGCTTATCAATAGAACCACATTTGCTTTACTCATCACATCCCATGTCAGTTAACACAGCTTGTAATCAAAAGGGCAACCACATTATCAAATTCGAGACGCTGGCAAGTAATACTCACACAACCACAACATTCCCGTCGGAACATTCGACCCCATTCCAGAAGCAAGGACTGATCTCTCCATTATCAGTCCAGCTCGACAGAGATCCCAGCGGATCAAGACTGATCCTCTCCTTTAGCTTCAAAAGAGCCAAACCTGCACAAGGGCATAAGAAATGTCTCACATTGACCACAAACCTTAGAAGTAGGAAAATCCCAAACAAGCCAGCCCATACCTTCATGATTGAGAGACCAGCAAACCCCTAAATTGTGAGAAAATAAACACCAGACCAGCACTAACAATCCTCCATACCCAAGCCGACAAGCAAACGAAAACCCATACATTTGAGACTAACACATGAAAACCTGACAAACACGCAGTTCAACCTGCGAATCCAAAATACCGAGAGATGGAAATTCCAATCTAAACAAGCCGAAGATGACCAAGAGCGATGAAACTGAGTTGACCAGAAGAAAAGTAAAATCAATTCCGGGAGCCGGGAGCTGAAAGAAAAGACGGCAGGAAAACAAGAGGACGAAAAAAAAAAACCCAAAACGAAGGCGACGGGAATTTCTACTAAGCTGCAAAATGGCGAGGAAAGCGCGTTGTGGGATGGAGAAATACGAATGTTTTTCTTGTTGTTGTTAAGCTTTGGTTGACTAAGACAATAAAGAGGAACAACGACTGCGTCGCCGCAGTTACTAAATTTCGAGAAAGTTAAGATTTTTGAGGTGGGGGAGAAGGGAAGGTGCCGGGAAAGTTACAGGGCGTGAGAGGAGAAGACGGGTGGCGGAGTGATGAAAGTGTCGTGCGGAATTTGGGTCGGGGGTGGTGCCCAACTGTCATCATGTTAGCATCACATGGCGTGTAGTAATGTGGTGGCATTCGAGCTCATTTCATTTGACTTTGTCGTCAACCGCTTGCTTTCTTTCTCTTTTACAATTAACATTTTTCACTTTTTTGGTCCTACAACAAAAAGTAGATGTATCCACTTGGTTTATTGTTCTTAAATAATTTGAATTCAAATTAATATTTTGTTTATGATTTGTATATATTTTAATTTTTGATTAAAACTTGATATTGTTATGATATTAAAAATTTGAGTTTTGTTTATACTTGTGATTGTAAAGACAACTTGAAAATTATGAAATATTGTAACTGACAATACACTATGTAATAAATAGTACATGATGATATATTTGCAAGTAACAAAAGGAATAAAATAATTAATAGATGTTAATCTATCATCTCTTACACAATTATGTTTCATCTATCATGATTTTGAAATAAGGTATGGAATCCCAACATTTGAAAAGAAACGTATTTACTTCTCCACCTTGTCACTCTACAAACCGCAAATTCTTGGGTGCTCTGAGAGTACTTTCTCTCGTTTGAAACGTCGTTTTGTGTTTTTATGAAAACGACGTCGTTTTACGTGTTACACATTATGGCACCACAAAACTGGTGAATATAGAAGCACAACTGATGAATATTCACCTGTTATGTTTCTATATTCATCAGTTGACCTGCTATATTCATCAGATGATTTGTGCTTCAATATTTGGAGAAAAGAACAACTGATAAATATAAAAGCATGATTAATGAATATTCATCATTTGTACTTATATATTCACCAGTTGAGACAGAAATGAGAAATTTATTAAAATCAAAACGACGTCGCAAACGAGAGTAGGTACTCTCAGATCATCCAAGAGTGATTGTCCACAAACACTGTTGTTAGAGGTTAACACACTTAGCCCTTTCTTTAAAGAAAAAACTATGTCATTCTAATCGTACCCATTAATTTATTTTCATATTAATTAAATAATTATTTGAATGGAATTAAATCAAATTATTTCTTTTATAAATCTCCAACTGCCCAACATGCTCCTTGAACGAACACCCAAGCTATAAACGAACGTCGACCCAGCTTCATGTCCACCGCCATAATCCATGACCGCAACGACCATCGTGTTCATGGGGAGCGGCAATTCATGGCCTCTCATTGTAACCAACAATTCAAATGACTCAAATCCAAACAATCCACACATAATCGCCACAATAACAAAATTGTTAGTTTCCTTCATATATCTTGACCATCTTCTAGTTGATGCCGACCAATGACTCAACTCTCCTAGCAGAAGACCCGGAGCTCTTACTGAGGCCGGCTGATCGGGGAAAAATACACTTACTTTAATTTCATTTCTTTACGATTTTGGTCGTCTTCGAACTATTTTATTTTTATGTTTGTGGATTTTATATTCATATAGGAAAAAGTCCTAAAAATAATGAAGAAATGGAAAAGGAAGCGCTTTGGACTAAAAGCATAATAGAAAATGAAGAAAATGATCAAGTTAGCATTTTACTCAGTCAAATAGAATTTTACTCTACCGATTAGAAATGAACCAGCTAAGGAATAGGAGTTTTGTTCCCTACACATCCTGAATGCATGTAAAGAAGGATTCTTACCTAATCCGAGTACACATTTGTCTTGATCTTAATCAACCGAGTAAACCTTTTATAACACTTACTTAGTCTGAGTATTAATTTTGTCTTATTGCACTCGTTTTGAGTACCCTTACATGGTCCGAGCACAACTTTTAACCTAAGTTTACTCAGTTTAAGTAAGGAAACTCGAGAGCCATAAATGAGAGGATTCATGGTGGAAATCCTCCACCTCTTGAAGACTCGTAATTACATATTTTTCCTCCCATTTCTGCACTATAAAAGGAGAGCTTCTCAGTACTGCCAATACAGATTCAAAATAAAAGGAAGGAAGAAGCATGGTCACACCTTCTCTCTCTAGCTAAGTTTGTATTTTCATTCTTTCAATTTGTCTCTTTTTGATAATTTTCTATTAGGATTACCATACTTTTTGATTTGTTTTCGAAAAATCGTATAACTTTTATTTCAACTAGTAATACCAGCCGATTGAGATAGTGAATCTTCTGGTACGAACTTCAAATTGTAGATTTCACGCTGCAATCCATGTTGACACACATGTGACAATCTACATTGCGACAGAGCAATCTACTAGTATGGACAACATATTTCTTTTTGAAGTAATATGATGATACTATTAGCGGATTATCTTAGATATAAAATCAGATAGGGCTTCTCTCTTTCTCATTCCGTCTCTCATATCAAAAATCCATTGATGCGAAGTCAATGTTTGTTGCTTAAGAAACTGTAGATAAATCAAACAATTAACTATTTCTTTCTCATTTGAACTCACAAGGCATTTTCTATGATATTCTCTAAATATTAAATCAACAAAAAAATCAAATAATTTTTTATAGAAATTAATTTTGAAAAAGAAATTGGATAATGATGAGATACCCAATTCTTCGAGAATGGGAAAATGATGATATTTTCTTGATCTTATTTGTTACCCAATTAATCGAGAATCATTAAAACGATGCAGTTGTATTTAATTAATCAATCTTATTTGTTGCCCAACTAATTAAGAATCATGCGATCGATAATCAAATTAAAGTTTGTCTACAATTCCTTAACAGACAAATCCAAGCTTAGTACTAACATATTTCAGATATGAAAGACAGAATGAGAAAAAGTCATCTGATTTTAGATCTACAAATTACGCTGGTACTACCAGCAAATTCCTTAAGAGACAAATCCATACTTTGTACTAGCAGGTTGACACATGTGTGGCAGTATGACCGGATAACATGACATGTACAATCCGAGATTTGTATAGCTATGGAAAATGTATTGAAGAAAAATAAAATCTAAATCATGGGGACTTCCTGCAGCCCAAAACAGATGCTAAAGCCCACGGATAATATTGATTGGCACCATCATTATTTTACAGTTCAATTATTCCACACACAACAAACAATAATCCTAGTCCAAGACAAGAAAATCACACCTGCTTCCTCATCTTGTCGGGGACGTCACACCACCTTTCTTCATCAATTCAATTCAATTCAATTTTGGGTTCATAAACACATACTCACCCACCTGTCAACAGCTACTGAGTAGTACTAATAAGCAAGGCACAACTAATCAAAAATGTCAGATTACAGTACAGCACAGCTGGATTAGAGTAAATGAGAGTCAGATTTAGAAACCCTAATTTGTTAGATTAGATGGTTTTGGAGCAATTAGGGCAGCGAATGAGGCCATTGAGGTTGCAATCGCTGCAGCTTCTGAATCCTATTTTGTCAATGTAGACTTTGTGACTACCGTCGCAGCTATCACACACAACGAATCTATGACCATCACATACCTGGCAGTGGCCGCCGCCGGATCCCAGCGCCGGAGATCTCCCGATGAGCTTCTTCAGCTCCCCGCACTCGTGCAGCTGCCTCACCTCCTCGGCGCCGCCCAGGTACCTCCCCCCGACCAGAACCCTCGGCAGGCTCACCTTCTTGGTGCCGAACTTCTCCTGCAGCTCCTCCAGGAACGCCGAGTCCATGGAGACGTCGCGCTCGTCGATCGGGGCTCGGAGGCTGCGGAGGATGGATCTGACGGTGCGGCAGTCGTCGAAGGTCCGGCGGACGACGCGGAGGCTGGTGAAGTAGACGACGATTGCGTGGTCGGCGGTGGGCGGGGGGGATTTGAGGGCGCGGAGGAAGGAGGTGGAGACGAGGACGCGGTGGAAGAGGGAGGGGGTCCTTTTGCGACGGAACTGGTGAAGGATTTTTTGGTTTTGGCCTCTCTGATCTTCTTCTTCTTCTTCTTCGCGGAGGAGTTTCTCGACGTCTTTGAAGGAGAAGTTCCGACGGCGCGGGGCGGCGGCTGGGGGCTCGGCTCGGGCGGGGGAGGAGATCCACGGAGGCCACATCTGGAAACAGCTAAGCCTGAGCACGGGGAATGGCGGTTTGAGAGTAGAAGGCAAGCAGTGATTATAATAAATAAATAATATTGTATTTATTTCAAAGAAGATGGAGAGAGAGAGGGAATTGGAATGGAATGATGCAAGCCATGTGAGAGAAGCACGTGATGCGTGAGTGTGAAATGGATTAGAAAGACATCATCTTTTCTAATCTTCACTTCGTTATTTATCTACCTCAGTCTTAATTAGTGTTGGGTTGAGGCAAAATTATAAGAAAAGAAAATTTTGATAAAAAATGAAATTTATCATTGAAATTTATTTTATTTTCATTTATTTGGTTTACAATGTAAAATTTTAAAAAAAAATTCATAACTCATTTTAATTTACTTAATTTTTCATATATTTTTTTTTCTTTCATATTTCCCATCTATACCAAATATTGATTTTCCTCCAAATTTTCTTTTTCACCAAATTTTTCCTAAACCAAACACACCTTTCGTATGTGTTTAGTTTAAGGAAAATTCAGAAAGTGTTTCCTACATGGAATTTATCTCATTTTCTCTTGTTTGGTTAGAGATGGAAATGAGTGGAAAAATGCTAAAACATTCTTTATTTTAAACAAATTTCCTTCCTTTTTTTTATCTATATGTTTTACAACTTTTCTTCTCATTTTTTTTCATAATTTTTTCTTTTTATTTTTCATCAAATTTTTTTTTTTCACCAAATTTTTCTTAAACCAAACACAGCCTTAATATCAGAATTTTTACTAAAATAATAATTTCTTTTTATGTAATTGGATGATTAATATTTTAAAAAATATATAAATTATTTGATTTTAAGATAGCTGTATGAATAAATATGGATAGAATATAAGTAGTAAATTACTGTTGAAAATATAGTAAATATTTTTATTTTACTCATACTTATTTACAAAATCCAGTTGCAATAAATGGATCCTTGCTCGAATCACTCTTATTGTTTAATCATTTGCATGCTCTATAGGTTTTACGACATGATAATTTTCATATTTGCCAATTTAGCGGTTTTTCAATTTCATGAACCAACAAAGTGTTGATCTAATGGTCTTGTTTAATAATTTCAAGATATTGGATTTGAGCTTTGGTCGTATCACATTAAAATACGCTAGAAATGTGTGTGAACAAGCCTCAGCGACTACGAAGAAAGATGTGCGGCCCCATACCACAATAATAAAAAAAACTTGTTGGCTCACTGAACTATTTGACTTGGAATTGTGGTTTGAACTTTTTCAAAGTTCGCAATCTTACAAATTATATGTGGATTTTTGTTCACCATGGTGCAAAACTTGGAATTGAATTTCTCTTTTTCTTTTCATTCTGAAATAAAAACTTAATTGTAATTAATAAAAATTTATTGAAAATAATTAAATTAATATTTTATTTTGATTTTATAAAAAACAAAATAATGTGAAACAAATTTGCAATGTATGTTTTTCATTTTAAGTAAAATATTGTATAACAATCAAATAGATATCTTGGCTTCAAAAAAAGTGCCAGTATATCAATGCTTGAACTATTATTCACTATAATTCATGGGATTTTGAACATTAACACTATAAATCATGGGATTTTGAACATCAATTCTATAAATTCCATGTAATTTCTGCTTCTGGGAAGCGCGGGCGGTCTCATGCTTGAACTGATGTTGGGTGAAAAGTTGCACAACTCAGCCTTCCATAAGTTCTTTATGAGTGTTCTGACTTCTCTAAGGGTGTGTTTGGTTTGGGAAAAGTTTCATTGAAAGTAAAATTTGATGAAAAATAGAATCCAATCCAAATTCTTCATGAAATCCATTTCATTTTTTATTTATTTGTTTATCATGGAAAGTTTAAAAGAAAATGTCATTTTCTATTTTTATTAATCAAAATTTTTCATCAAATTTTCCACCTAAACAAAATAGAGAATTTCTCTCACTTTCTGTCTATTTTTTCTTTCTATGAAACTTTCTCCAAACCAAACAAAGCGTAAATGCTTATGCAAAGTTTTCAAACACGTCCCGACATTCAAGATCCTCATTTTAAATGGCTATAAAGACTAAGGAAGTTCCCCGAAAAGAAAAAAAATATTTACAAGCTGAAGCCTCCACGTGAGTTATGCCGATAACAGAAAGCAACAATAGGTTGTGATTGTCAGATTGATAATACTATAATAGTTAAGACTCATGTGCTGATTGATTAATGAGTTGGGGCCTAATTGAGGGATATGGTGGTGTCCCATTGAAATATTCTAACATTTTGGTACTCCCAACTGCTGGGGGCCAAGTTTCATATCTTTTTGCTTGCTGTCACTTTACGTCTCCCAATACCCCTTCATGTGCAAAAAGTGTTTGAGTTGGAACTCAGAACACTTTCGCAGCCTTGCTCTAGTTTTTCTAAACGTGCTATGATGTGCATATGTTAGAGACATTGTAAACATACATTACCCATGAAAGCTTGTCGAAGAGCTCGCCAACAACTTTACTCAAGTTCACCAATTCCTCAACATTGGCAATATAATGATAGGAGAATCAAAAAGCAGTAATATAGATAGTACCACGTCAATCTAATGTTTGTGGGTGTATGGTTCAATCCTTGTTTGTTTTTCAACTATGTTCAATAGTTTTTAATAAAACAGCAAGACTGATGAGAATTTGACTACGTAATTAAGGAAAACGACCTAATGACTCCATAAAGTTTTTTGCATCACATTTTGGCCCCTCTGGATATTAGAATATCCCCATACGGAACTTCCTGTTCAACTCCTAGGAAGTCGAGAGAAGCCAGAACTGCAGATAAATGAGATGCGTAACACACCACGGAAATTTTCTAATTTTGATTCTATGCTTATTACTAGGTGGGAGAGTAGCCGGAGTATCATACCACATGTCTGATAGGTGGGGGAGAAGGGAAGGTGCCGGGAAAGTTACAGGGCGTGAGAGGAGAAGACGGGTGGCGGAGTGATGAAAGTGTCGTGCGGAATGTGGGTCGGGGGTGGTGCCCAACTGTCATCATGTTAGCATCACATGGCGTGTAGTAATGTGGTGGCATTCGAGCTCATTTCATTTGACTTTGTCGTCAACCGCTTGCTTTCTTTCTCTTTTACAATTAACATTTTTCACTTTCTTGGCCCTACAACAAAAAGTAGATGTATCCACTTGGTTTATTGTTTTTAAATAATTTGAATTCAAATTCATATTTTGTTTATGATTTGTATATATTTTAATTTTTGATTAAAACTTGATATAGTTATGATATTGAAATATTAGTTTTGTTTATACTTGTGATTGTAAAGACAACTTGAAAATTATGAAATAATGTAACTGACAACACACTATGTAATAGTACAAAATGATATATTTGCAAGTAAAAAAATTAAGGGATAAAACTCAAAAGGGGCTTGAACTATCACCGCTTACCCAATTGCGGTCAGAACTATCACGATTTCCAAAAAGGGTGCAATGAAAAAAAAATTGGATTGATTTTCTAAAATAAAATTTACCATCACATTCCTAACATAATATTATTGTAAGATTTAGATTTGTGTGCGAAAATTACATCGTTTGGTTATCAAAATAAATTATATCATTTTGTGCACATAAAGAAAACGACGTCTTTTGATAATCAAATGACATAATTTTTGCACACAAATCTAAGTCTTATAATAATATTAGGTTTGTAATGTAATAGTACATTTTAATTTAGAAAATCAGTCTATTTTTTTTTCATTGCACCCTTTTTGGAAATCATGGTAGTTCTAACCGCAATTGGGTAAGTGGTGATAGTTCAGGTCCCCTTTTGGGTTTTTCCCCAAACATTAAAGGGTCTTAAACTTTCATCTTTTACACAATTATTATCTCATCTATCATGATTTTCAAATAAGATATGCAATCTCAAACAAAAACATAATTAAATCACCTTATCACTCCACAAACAACGTTGTTAGACGATATATAGATCCCAAACAACGTAGTTATTTGCTGCCAATAATGAAATGACGTCAATTTGTGTTCAACTTTTTACTTCATGGGTAACTGTCATTTCTCATTCTAACAAATCTATGTAGATGTGGCAGACTGGCAGTTACCCATGAAGCAAATATTTCGGAAGTTCAATTATGGATAATCGACAGCTCGACAGCCGGATAGAAACAGAAATTGGCCGAGAAGAGGGTCGCGAGAGAAGGCAGCAGGAGAAGAAAGAATGAGCATGTGACCTGACCTAAGTTGAACACAAAACGACATCGTTTCATTATTGGCAGTAAATAGATGCGCTGTCTAGAATCTAAATCCGTTAGACATCAACACACTTAGCCCCTTCAGTTAAGAAACAAACTTTGTCATTTTAATTCATACATATTAATTTATTTTCATATTAATTAAATAATTATTTAATTGTAATCATATCAAATTATTTCTTATATAAATCTCTAACTGCTCCTTGAACAAGCACCCAAGTTATAAACAAACGTCGACCTAGATCCACGTCCACCACCATAATTCATGACCGCAACGACCATTGTATTCATCGGGAGTGGAAATGCGTGGCCTCTCCTTGGAGCCAACAATTCATATGACTCAAATCCACACATAATCGCCACAACAATAAAATCCACAATCCTCTTCGGTAACGAGAGAGGCCGCCACCGTACCAGGTCTCCCACCCGCCTCCCACCATCACCAGTAGTACCAAAATGAGGCTGATGTCTGTTATCTGCTTGATCAGCGGTCACCGCTCTTCTTATACGCCACCACAAAAAGCATCATCTGTCGCCCTTCCAAATCGGTGACTATCGTCAACTCATCTCCTTTCATAGCCCCACAACAAAGTAGCCAATTTCCTTCATCTATATATCTTGACCAATTTCCTTCATCTAATTAACAATTTAATTGTAAAATGAAGAAAGAAACAAACGACAATCACAAAATACAAACCCTAGGTTTTGTTTCTCTTTATCGTACATCGACAAAACACACTTCCGATCCCATAGTCGATCAGCAGCCCCACCTTGTCATTGTCGGTCTGTCAGAAACTTCTTCGGTGAAGCTCTGTTCTACTAAGTGAAGCTTCGCTTGATCTCACACCCATATATGTCGTCTCAATAGGCAGGTGAGTAACTGTTTGGGTTAGGGCAAATTTAAATTGCGGGTTCAATTTGTGATGTTGTATGTTTTATATAATTGTTTAGGGTCAAAGTAGATTTCAAATTGTTTAAGATTAGTGAAAATTTTGATTTATTTAGGAGTTGAGCAGATTTTGAATTGTTTAGGATTTGGCCAGATGTCCTCCTACACTACAATTTTCGATTGAAAATTGAACCGTACCCTTTGGGCCGGATTAAACCTCAGGTTTTTTGAGTTGAGTTGTCACATGCCCGGATTCGAACTCGAGACCCTCAGCCCCAAGTCCCGGATGACTTAAGTCTAACATCATGACCAACTCAACTATCCCCTTGGGGGCTAGAGGTGTTGACTATATAACTAATGGTATTGTATATTGTTAGCCATGTTGATAATTATAGTTTGTATTTTGCTGTCATGAAAACAGCACAAGATATTATGAATTTTTAGGTGGGTGGTATATGAAGACATAGTAATTGGTGTGCGAAATGTTTTAACAATAGAAGCAAAAATTTGCACTAACATGAGATGAAATTGAAGCAAGCAGCCCTTCAACATGGAGAACTAGTTAGAACCGCATGAAATTGATCTTGAAATTAAAGGGTACATACTAAGAATAATTAATGCAAGAGATCGAGAATTAGAGATAAAACGTTGGCAATGTTCGTTGTTTTTTCCCTTTTATGGTCCATGCATTTGTAAATATAGAGGCAAATTATCAAAGATGCAGGTAATAGACTGTTCTATAGAGACAACTATGTATTTTTAGTTCAATGATACTAGTCATTATAATATGACATTATTAAACACTTACTACGTTATAAAAGTACAAAAATACAAAGCACAGAAAACAAAGTGCAAAACAAATAGATCGCAAACTTTATAAACTATGCAATGCATACAATTTGGTCTGCCCAGCTTAATAATGCAGACACATAAGCAGTAGCTTTAAAAATACTTCATATCACATATTGTTGTCTACAACTAGAAACGTACATGAACTACAATTAGACAATAATTCAACCATAACATCAAATATTCGAATAAATTTTGATAAAAAAATACATCGTGCAAATTACAAAAGAATGAAATTCAGTACAAAGAAAAAAAACACAAAGTTTACTGACCATGCAGTCCATACATTTACGACTGTCAAGTTTAACAATCTGGATACTTAAGGACTAGCTTCAAATATACTTCAAATCACAAATTGTACTCTACAACCCAGAAGGGTATAAAGAAAATCTTGATAAAAGGTTGGAAACCCAAAAATAAAACATAAGTAAAGTACAAAGACAGAGAACAAAATTCACATGCAATTCATGTTGAAAACGTACCCATAAAAAATCATAATAAAATTCCTGTTCAAAATCCATAAAGTCCAGGTTGAAAACCCATAAAAAATCATAATAAAATTCCTGTTCAAAACCCATAAAGTTCATATGGAAATGATAAGCTAAACGTGAAAACATCCAAGCTTTCATGTTGAACTTTATGAAAATAAAAGATTCAAAATTCATAGTGTCACAAACACTAAAAATAAGCATATGGAGAAAAACACGATAGATGCGGAGAAACACATTAAACCAAAATAAAAAGTAAAAAGCTTCCACATTCACAAGCAGATGCAGAAATGCATCATCTTGAACAAAAACATGTCAGCTACAGAAACCGTTAAGTTAGAAAAACCACTCAGACATAAAATTGATGAAACATAGAATCACAGATGGGAGAAGGAGTTTGCAGAATTAAGAACCATTTTCATTTTTAAAGCATGTTGTGGAGGGAGTTTGAGTGATGTGACGGGGTGCAGGATAGAAGGGCAAACATATGATTTGTCACAATTACATAGGGATCCCAATTTCCCACTAAAACAAATCTCCCAAGATTGCCCCTTCCACAACTTTTCAACCAAAAAGTAAGATGTACTATGGATCACTCGATTAAGATGATCAAATGGTTGGGAATCTGTTCTCATTTCTCACATACTTCGGGAGTTCTCACCTATATATATTATTCTTATTTTTAATAACTTATACTTTTTTAATATTTTATATTTTAATGAAACCACCATCTTTTAAAAAAATAGACTGTTATAACAGACTTTGCATATCCATTTTTGATTATTTTGTAATTTACCCATTTAAATTATACGGAAGGATTATATAAAGATTTATGATTTCATTAAATATTTTGTGAATTGCATTGCTAAACAATTAAATACACATTTATCATATTCCCAATTTGTGGAGATGTGACAAATCATAGATTTCATCCAGCAATATCTCTTTTTTGAGAATTTTCTGTTAAGACTACCATACTTTATGGTTTGTTTTCGACAAATCGTATTATTTTTATTTTCACTGGTAATACCAACAGATTGAGATAGTGAATCTTCTTGTGCGAACTTCAAGTTGAACATGTCACGCTTCGATCCATGCTGACACACACGTGACAATCCACATAAACTGTGACAGAACAATTCACAGGTATGAACAACATATTTCTTTGTTAAGTAATGTGCTGGTAGTACTACCATCCGATTATCTCAGACATAAAATCGGGCAGGGCTTCTCTCTTTCTCATTCCGTCTCTCAGATCAAAATCCATGGATACTAAGTCCGTATTTGTCGCTTAAGAAACGGTAGATCTAAAATCAAACAATTAACTATTTCTTTCTAATTTCAACTCACACCACATTCTCTGTGATATTCTCTAAATATTAAATCAACAAAAAAAATCAAATTATTCTTTATAGAAATCAATTTTGAAAAAGAAAGTTGGATGATGATGAGATACCCAATTCTTCGAGAATTGGAAAATGATGATATTTTCTCGATACTATCTATTACCCAATTAATCAAAAATCATTAAAACGATGCAGTTGTATTTAATTAATCAATCTTATTTGTTACCCAACTAATCAAGAATCATGAGATCGAGAATCAAATTAGAGTTTGTCTACAATTCCTTAACAGACAAATCCAAGCTTAGTACTAACAGATTTCAGATATGAGAGACAGAATGAGAAAAAGTCATTCAATTTTAGATCTACAAATTACGCTTGTACTACCCGCAAATTCCTTAAGAGACAAATCCATACTTAGTACTGGCAGATTGACACATGTGTGACAGCATGACCGGATAATATGACATGTACAATCCAAGGTTAATATCGGTGGATTGTCTACTCCAATCCGTTGATGTTACCAACAAAAATATATAATAAAAAAAATAATGTCAAAAACCAACCAAGATGTAGAGCTATCGAAAATGTATTGAAGAAAAATAAAATCTAAATCATGGGGCCTTCCTGCAGCCCAAAACAGATGCTAAAGCCCACGGATAATATTGATTGGCACCATCATTATTTTACAGTTCAATTATTCCACACACAACAAACAATAATCCTAGTCCAAGACAAGAAAATCACACCTGCTACCTCATCTTGTCGGGGACGTCACACCACCTTTCTTCATCAATTCAATTCAATTCAATTTTGGGTTCATAAACACATACTCACCCACCTGTCAACAGCTACTGAGTAGTACTAATAAGCAAGGCACAACCCATTAATCAACAATGTCAGATTACAGTACAGCACAGCTGGATTAGAGTAAATGAGAGTCAGATTTAGAAACCCTAATTTGTTAGATTAGATTGGTTTTGGAGCAATTAGGGCAGCGAATGAGGCCATTGAGGTTGCAATCGCTGCAGCTTCTGAATCCTATTTTGTCAATGTAGACTTTGTGACTACCGTCGCAGCTATCGCACACAACGAATCTATGACCATCACATACCTGGCAGTGGCCGCCACCGGATCCCAGCGCCGGAGATCTCCCGATGAGCTTCTTCAGCTCCCCGCACTCGTGCAGCTGCCTCACCTCCTCGGCGCCGCCCAGGTACCTCCCCCCGACCAGAACCCTCGGCAGGCTCACCTTCTTGGTGCCGAACTTCTCCTGCAGCTCCTCCAGGAACGCCGAGTCCATGGAGACGTCGCGCTCGTCGATCGGGGCTCGGAGGCTGCGGAGGATGGATCTGACGGTGCGGCAGTCGTCGAAGGTCCGGCGGACGACGCGGAGGCTGGTGAAGTAGACGACGATTGCGTGGTCGGCGGTGGGCGGGGGGGATTTGAGGGCGCGGAGGAAGGAGGTGGAGACGAGGACGCGGTGGACGAGGGAGGGGGTCCTTTTGCGACGGAACTGGTGAAGGATTTTTTGGTTTTGGCCTCTCTGATCTTCTTCTTCTTCTTCTTCTTCGCGGAGGAGTTTCTCGACGTCTTTGAAGGAGAAGTTCCGACGGCGCGGGGCGGCGGCTGGGGGCTCGGCTCGGGCGGGGGAGGAGATCCACGGAGGCCACATCTGGAAACAGCTAAGCCTGAGCACGGGGAATGGCGGTTTGAGAGTAGAAGGCAAGCAGTGATTATAATAAATAATATTGTATTTATTTCAAAGAAGATGGAGAGAGAGAGGGAATTGGAATGGAATGATGCAAGCCATGTGAGAGAAGCAGGTGATGCGTGAGTATGAAATGGATTAGAAAGACAATCATCTTTTCTATCTTCACTTCATTATTTATCTCCTCAATCTTAATTACTGATTGGTTTAGGCAAAATTATAAGAAAAAAAAAATTTGATGGAAAGTGAAATTTATTATGAATTTTATTTTATTTTTATTTATTTGGTTTACAATGTAAAATTTAAAAGAAAGTTTCAAAATTCGTTTTAATTTACTTAATTTTTCACATAATTTTCTTTCTTTTATATTTACATCTATACCAAATATTGATTTTCCTCTAAATTTTCTTTTCCATCAAATTTTTCCTATGAGTTTGGTTTAAGGAGAATTCAGAAAGTGTTTTCCTACGTGAAATTTATCTCATTTTCTCTTGTTTGGTTAGAAGTGGATAATGGTGGGAAAATGTTAAAACATTCTTTATTTTTTAAACAAATTTCCTTCCTATTTTTTATCTAATTGTTTTACAACTTTTCTTCTCATTTTTTTCATAATTTTTCCTTTTTATTTTCCATCAAATTTTCTTTTTCACCAATTTTTTCTTAAACCAAACACAGCCTTAATATCAGAATTTTTAGTAAAATAATAATTTATTTTTATGTAATTGGATGATTTTTAAAAAAATATAAATTATTTGATTTTAAGGTAGCTGTATGAATAAATATGGATAGAATATAAGTAGTAAATTATTGTTGAAAATATATAGTAAATATTTTTATTTTACACATACTTATTTACAAAATCCAGTTGCAATAAATGGATCCTTCATCTGATCACTCTTATTGTTTAATCATTTGCATGCTCCGTAGGGATTACGATGTGAACACATGATAATTTCCATATTTGCCAGTTTAAGGTCTTTCAATTTCATGAACCAATTAAGTGTTGATCTAGCGGTCTTATTTAATAATTTCAAGATCTTGAATTTGAACTTTGATGGTACCACACTTAAATATGTCAGAGATACGTGTGAGCTGGCCTCAGCAACTACGAAGAAAGGTGTGCGGCCCCATACCACAATTATATAAAAAAAATCGATTGGCTCACTGAACTATTTGACTTCAGATTTACGGAATTGTAATTTGAACTTTTTCAAAGTTCGCAATCGGATTTTTGTTCACCGTGGTGCAAAACTTGGAATTGAATTTCTCTTTTTGTTTTCATTATGAAATATAAAAATTTATTGAAAATAATTAAATTAAAATTTTATTTTGATTTTATAAAAACAAAATAATGTGAAACAAATTTGCAATGCATGTTTTTCATATTAAGTAAAATATTGTATAGCAATCAGATAGATATCTTGGCTCAAAAGAAGTGCCAATATATCAACGCTTGAACTATAATTCACTATAATTCATGGGATTTTGAACATCAATCCTATAAATCCCATGTAATAGATTTTCAATATTATATAATAGACTATAATTCAGCTAATTAAGGGACATGTAATTTCTGCTTCTGGGAAGGGCGGTCTCATGCTTGAACTGATGTTGGGGTGAAAAGTTGCACAACTCAGCCTTCCATAAGTTCTTTATGAGTGTTTTGACTTCTCTAAGGGTGTGTTTGGTTTCGAGAAAGTTTCATACAAAATAAAATTTGATGAAAAATAGAATTCAATCCAAATTCTTCATGAAATCCATTTTATTTTTCATTTGTTTGATTATCATAGAAAGTTTAAAAGAAAATGTCATTTTCTATTTTTATTAATAAAAAATTTTCATACAATTTTTCATTAAATTTTCAATCTAAACAAAATAGAGAATTTCTCAAACTTTCTGTCTAATTTTCCTTTCCGTGAAACTTTCTCCAAACCAAACAAAGCTTAAATGCTTATGCAAAATTTTCAAACACGTCCCGACATTCAAGATCCTCATTTTAAAAGGGCTATAAAGACTAAGGAAGCTCCCCGAAAAGAAAACAAATATTTACAAGCTGAAGCCTCCACGTGAGACATGCCGATAACAGAAAGCAACAATAGGAGAGTAAAACTTTCAACTTTGTGCGGATCAATATCATAACAGTCCAACTAGATAAGCCACAAAGCCGTCATTGTCTGACTTATAATGACTATGTGAAGGAGACTTGTCAGCTTCCATTTGAGGGATATGGAGGTGTCCCATTGAAATATTCGAACATTTTGGTACTCCCAACTGCTGGGGGGCCAAATTTCATATCTTTTTGCTTGATGTCACTTTACGTCTCCCACTACCCCTTCATGTGCAAAAAGTGTTTGAGTTGGAACTCAGAACACTTTCGCAGCCTTGCTCTAGTTTTTCTAAACGTGCTATGATGTGCATATGTTAGAGACATTATAAACATACATTACCCATGAAAGCTTGTCGAAGAGCTCGCCAACAACTTTACTCAAGTTCACCAATTCCTCAGCATTGGCAATATAATGACAGGAGAATCAAAAAGCAGTAATATAGATAGTACCACGTCAATCTAATGTTTGTGTGTGTATGGTTCAATCCTTGTTTGTTTTTCAATTATGTTCAATAGTTTTTAATAAAACAGCAAGACTGATGAGAATTTGACTACGTAAGGAAAACGACCTGATGACTCCATAAAGTTTTTTGCATCACATTTTGGCCCCTCTGGATATTAGAATATCCCCATACGGAACTTTCTGTTCAACTCCTAGGAAGTCGAGAGAAGCCAGAACTGTAGATAAATGAGATGCGTTCATTAATAACACACCACGGAAATTTTCTAATTTTGATTCTATGCTTATTACTAGGTGGGAGAGTAGCCGGAGTATCATACCACATGTCTGATA
>NQLW01000011.1:7166283-7223632 GCA_002312845.1 Kalanchoe fedtschenkoi
AATCAAATTGCCAAGAGATTCATATATCACTTTAGTCGCTCGTTGACTTTAGAGCGCGAGATGATGAAGCTGTAGATTTCAGACATACAGGAACCACATGTTGAGTGACATCGGATCTAACGACACGCATATGCCGTCTAGTAAAAAAGTCAGGATATGCATAATTAATTTCATTTAATTCTTGGAAATTGTTTGGCTTGACTTTGGTTTAATGATTCATGTTTTAAATATTTTATATTCATATTTCATATTTAACCCATCAGAATTAAACAAAAAGGTGGGCCTGATCATGCACCTCCCCCAGATATTAAGGCGTCTGAGGTCCCAACTAAAATCCACTAAAGGTGATTCGGCAAGGTTAAGGTTAACAATAAAAAGTGGCTCAAAATTTTATCAACACTCACTTGCTTACATGTCTATGTTATATTTTATCAACACTCGATCATATTTAAGTCCGAACATATGATTAAAATGACTCAAACTCAAACAATTTTTGAGATTTTGAAATAAAAAGTTATTTCAAAACCTCAAAAATAAGGCAATTTCATGTTGTAATGAATTTAGGCCAAATTTGGTTCGGAACATCGAAAATATTGTTTATAAAATATTTGTATTTTTTATTACTCAAACTGGTTTCTTTTTTTAAATACAGATAGATTTCGATATCCTCATCTGGGACAGAGCTAGATCAGGACCCATCATTTTTTTATTTTATACCATATTTTTTTCTACTTAGCTACCCTACCACCTCCTTCTCCTACACCACCAAATCCTCTTGCCACAACATTTGATACATTCTCATTTCACAATATCTGTTAAGCTTGAATTCATGTTGAACCACAATCATCTTGATATACTCCTATACGTATTACTAATGCTCTGGACGGTTCACCATTCGCCCCAACGTATAACCTATATGATCGACATCATGATCATTACATTCTTGGAGCTGTACTTTGAGTCCTATACTTACTAAGAGGTTACAAGAATTCTTACATGACAATTAATCATGCTAGAAGAGTTATGGTATTTTGGGATATCATTCCATTATTCAATGGGGTATTCCCAATACATGTCTGTATTTAAAATCAAGATAAGTCTTGAGTTCAGTGGAGCTCTATGAAGCAGATCCGTTGCCCATAATTTTCAACCAGTATAACCTTAAAATAGGACAAGACATTTGCTCCAATTGCACGCATGATCATTGTCTACACTCAAATTGCAGTGGATGCAATTCGCGCCTGGACTATTTCACAATTGAATGTAAAAATACTTTTCTTCCATGGTCACCTCCAAAAAAAAAAGTATTCATGCAATCACATCCCAGTGTTAAAGTACCTTCAGATCATATCTGTCATCTTCATCAAAGGCCTCAAGAAAACTTCTTGAATTGAGTTCGGTTTGCATGGTTTTTTGGTACGCTTTTATGAAAAATATTTACATATGTCCGGAAAGCTGCTGTTAAGTGGAGATGAAAATATTTTGGAACATTTCATTCTGGTCACTTTTCGGCTTATTTATTGCAGAATTCAGGTTAGGCTCGAAAAGCTAAAATTCGAAACGCAAATCTATTCTTTTTATTTTCTTTTTCTTCTCCTCCTTCGCCCACTTCTCTCCCCACAGCGACCTCCCATTCGACCAGCACCCACACCAACCTGTAGAATTATTGGATCCACACTCAAAACCAATTGACAATGAGTGGGGGAGCCCGACTATATATGAGGATCATTTAAGTGCTTTCACTGGGCGATGTGAGATAATACCACTTAATATGCTCAACACTCCCCCTCACTTGTGAGGACCTTTGTTAACCTCGACAAGTGGGACCTCGTGCGGACCTAATTAACCGTCACGGGCATGTTCTAAGAGTGCGGCCAAAATCCGCTCTGATTCCATGTAGAATTATTGGATCCACACTCAAAACCAATTGACAATGAGTGGGGGAGCCCAACTATATACGAGGATCAGTTAAGAGCTTTCACTGGGCGATGTGAGATAATACCACTTAATATGTTCAACACAACCAAAACCTCATCTGACACGCCCAAAAGTAAGTGAATTTTTTTTATTGTATGTTTATAATTTGTTAAGTTTTTAGAATTTAATATTAAGGTTAGTCAAAATATGTTAGTGTAATGCCAATCTTGATGGCCATGTTGGGACATCGGGGAGTCGGCGCATGAGCACCTTGAGACCTTAGCCAAAGGCACCTCGGGGTCTTGGCCTCAATATCTCAGGGATCGTGGCCAATTTTTTTTTTTTTTTTTTTTTTAAGAATACATGGTTTTGAGATTTTTGTTCGAAGTTTGAAATGTATATAAGTTAGGAAGTTATTATTATAATAAGTATTTCTAAATATATTTTGTAAGTTGTAGTCATGTGTTCTTTAGCCCCTTAAAAGAAAGAAGGCAAAGCCCTACAGGTTAAGTCATCTTCTCCTCTGGGGTTGAGCTGAAATTGTTAGGAACAAGTTGTTCTTGTTTAAGGAGTAATAGTAGTATCTGAGTAGACAATCTCCGCAAACTCTGTTATATATTCTACTTAACATAAGGTTATGTTGAGTATCTTTTGGAGAGAAAGGGAGGAGAGGAGAGAAAAACCATATTCCTGGATTGTTTTTTAAAAGAGGAATTTGAGTGGAGTTAGAAGAATTTGGAAAAGTGAAAACACTCCTTTTTTTTCCACATGATTTGGGAGGAAAGGGAGAGAATGTGGATATAAATATCATTTTATCATTCATGTTTTGTATTTTTCTTCATATTTGATTTGTTATCTACATAGTTATTTAAGTAATTTTTATTGTCTTTTCACTCTCATCATTCAAACTTCCCCATAAACTCTCACCTCAAATCCTTTCTTTTCCTTTTCTTTCTTGTTTTTTTCTTTATTTTCCTTCCAAATACTTCCTTCTCCATTTCTTTCAAGGAACAAAGCCTAAGAGTTAAGATAATGTTGCATTTTAACATAAAGAAGAATGTGTAAAGAAAAGGAACAATTTTCCAAAATTGAAGAGAAGAGTGGCGAGTGTTTGCCAGAAATAGAGCAGACTCATCGAATTTGGGAGCCTTGCGCAATCCCATGTAGATTTCATTTTCCTTGTAATTAAAATATTGAACTCAAGTTTTGGGATCTCATTAGAAAAAACCCAGATGAAATTTGAGATTTTCAAAAAATTGACAAATGACAAAAGCTGAGATCTTATACTATTAAGATATTCGGAGGCTTTTTCTTGTTAGGTACACATAACAATTGTTACAAAACAAAATATCTAATTAGCTTCTCGATTGAAGAATTTCAGTTTCAAAACATCCAATTTTCAAAAACGGGCTACCATAACATAACCACAACCAACTACAAGTATCTGTTTAAGTTATCCAACTAAGTTAGAGGGAAAAACAACTAAATTCCGAACACAGGATATAATTTGTATGCAAACTTCCATCATGAGCGCTGGAGTAGATCATCATGCGGCAGGTTCTTCATTTAGCAGCATCTGGTCAAAGTGCCATACCCCTGAACATCCATAGAGAGTTTGTTGCTTAGAACAAAATACAGTTCACCGCAGGCATATGAGATGGCTGAAAGATAAATACCATGTCCCTTTCCAACCCTTCTTAGCTGAGCAACATATTCAGAGATCTTTTTGATGGCTTCAACCTAGAACAAATCATACATCACGCTATTGTCACCAGGGAATCCATAGCCAGTCCATTCCTAGCCGTCACATGCCTAGTATTACTCATTAGCGAAAGAAACAAAAATTCTCATCGTACCTGTTCTGTTAAGAACTCGCTCTCTACAAAATCACACAACTGCACATCTTTGTTCTCAGTAGCCACCTGTGTCAATAAGTTAAAAACAAATAAGAACCAAGTTAGGGGAAACAGGCTTCTGTCAATTGCACTCCACTGCGACTGTAATAAATATAAAAGCATTTCAAATTAAAAAATGTGATGGTCCCATGTTCCTCTAACGGTTTAACGGGCAGTCTTACTCGGTGCAGATTGAGTAGTTTCTCATTCGTTAACTTCTCCAGTGAAAGTGCAAGTTCCATTGCTGGGATAACAGAAGAGAGCCACTAAGATACAGTAACAAAGCAAAAACCAAGCAATTTCTACACTGTAAATAAGAACTGCTTACATATAATCTATACTATCTCTTGAAAGTGAAAGGTGCAAAGAGAGGATTACTAACCATACAGTGCATCTCCTTTCTCAACATGGTCAAATTCAGACAGAGGCATAAGTATAGATTGCAATTTCACTTTCCCACCCCTTTTGTTCTGGAATTTTCATACTAACTTGATAAAAAATACAAGCATAATTGATTACTACAAGAAACACATTGAAATATCCAATACCTGATACTCCATAAGCTTCTCGGCATGTCCTCTTTCTTCTTCGCTGGATTCCTGGAAGAATCTGCACATCAACAACACATGAAAATAAGGCCTAGTATACAGAAATGATGAAAGAAGCATAGCTAGCTAATAACAAGGATTGGACATTAAGAATCACCTAGCAAGACCCTTGAGTGCCACATTGTCCCGATCAAAGTAGGCATACATGGCATGGTACACATAAGAGACATTGTACTCCACACTGCATCAAGAAGCACTGATTACAACCTACGTTTCTTACCAGTAAAAATTTCTGAGCACAACAGCACCAGTCAGTGCTTCAGTATTTAGCCGTCTAGCAAAATTGAGTCATAAAGATGTCAAACTCACTTGATCTGCTCATTTACAGCTGCTTCGCACTCAGCGGAGTACTTCTGCCGAGCGAGAGAATCGTGAGGAACGGTCGGCACGAGCGACAGCTCCTTCTTCACCTCTTCAAAAGGCTCGAACACGACACCGGAAAGCGGACGGCTACTGGAGCTTTTCGAAGCGGCAAAAGCAGCGACGAGCCCTAACCGGTCGGTCTCCGGGGAAGAAATCCTTAGAATCTGCGAAGACGACGCACCTCTCGCTGTGGCCACCGAGGCGGAGCACGGCGAGAACGGATTCAAACCATCTCCGGCCCGGTTCAGCAAGGCGAACGCCGGAGCAGCCTTGAGCAGCATAGTTGGCAAGGAAGAAGGTTGGACTCTGTACTACTTCTGGAAGCGATTGCGGAACTGAAGGAGGGATGTATGGATGGATCCGCCGAGCTGATGAAAGAGACGATTTCGAATGCGAATCGATGCGGGGATGATATGCCGTTGGATTTGAGTGATGGACGGTTGCGATTTTGTGAGCACACGAATCTGGGGCGTATGTGGGAGAGAGATCAAGAAGAGTGTGGACAATCGATCAATGGATAGGCGTTGGGACACGCGGAAGATCAGTATTGCGCAGTGGCAATAGTGCGTGTGGCTGGCTTGCGCTACGGATTAGTGGACTGTTATAGTCACACATCACAGGCCGAGTGGTACTGTCAAAGCCAGCGTGGGACGACGGCGTTCCTAATATATTCTGAGTTTTTAATTATTATTTTTTGGCTTTTTTTTTCTTTTTTTTAGAATGGTCTCTCTTCAAAAAAAAACAATTATCAAAACGGTCTACTTTTTAGCAAATCGCAGGACAATCTGTGTTTGAAATTAAATCTCAATCTGTGGGCTGACGATGCAGTCCAACAGCAAACATGTGGACAAGATCTATTTTAAAACTAGATTTGGCCTTAAAAATGAGGGTTCAATTTTATATATATATATACACATAAATAAACTTGCAAATATTTTTATGACATTAAACTTTAAATGATAAATAAAATTCAAATTACATAAAATCTAAATTAAAATATAATATTATAATTTTAATTAATTTGTGCTTTCACTACCCTAAAAATAAATAAAATTAATCCAGATAAACCCTAAAAATCCTCAGTTACTCATCACTAAACACCCTTAATTGTCCTTGAAATGGTCCGAGATGAGCCCTCTTTCACCCCTCAATTTCAATCCGAAAATGCTTCTGAATAATTCCAAAAATGAACCTTTTTTAAACTTACTCTAACATCGAAACTACACCTAAAAAGCTCCGAAAATGATCAATCAAGTCCCGAAAGAATTCCACCCATGCACCGAAAATATAGAGCCCCTAAAACAATCCGAGAGAAGCCCGCTAAATTTATTTATTTTTTTTCCCTACACTTATACCCGAAAAGAATTCGAAAGGAGGCGCTAGGTTGCCTGAAGATATATTTTTCAGATGTGGTTCAAGGACTTTTTCAGAATTAATTTTTGATCCAAAAACGTTTCTTTTGCTGAATTTTTGCGAAGCACTTCCAGAGCTTTCTCTTTGACTCTTTCTTCTAATCACTTCTCCGTCAGATCTTCGGCGTGTTGGTGGCTGATTTCTTGCAGTTCGAGATAGTTCTATGATGTGGAAAATCTCCAGAAGCCCACTTGATTGTACGAGAATGTATAACTCTTCAAATTAAGATAATTTTAGAACGTCTTGTGATGAGGAATTTTTTGAGGAGATATCCTCATCATTTTGCTTGGATTTAGCTCACATGAACGACCACCTAATGTGCTGCTCAAATAAACATGCTTGCAAGTTTTGAGTATAAACATAGATTTATATGAAAATTGTCATTTTTGGGGATAGTCCTTTTACGTGAGAACCTTAGTGACCAGCGCCCTTTCCAAGAAGTTCATAATAATGCACATTTAAATGTTTCAGGCGTTTTGAACTCTGTACACTTCTCAAATTTCTATGTTTTAATCCAGTGAACGATGCGTGAAAAACATCTTTAAATTTGAATTTCTTTATTTTCCCACTTATTATTCTGAAATATATGTAGTTAAAGGTTAGTTCATAAGGGAGAATTGTCTTTTGTACCCGCTCTCTCTCTATGTGTGTGTAATATAAATTATCTTATCTTTTTGTATGAGAAACATCATTAATTATGTCTGAATTTGGGTAGTACGAAAGTTGCTAAAACAAATGTCAAGGAAAACAGACAACACAATGAAAAGAGAGCTGGTTCTTTTCACTGGGATTAAGGCCAAACAAAACAAAAGAGAAGCTTTAATTTGAGAGCTTTAGCATTGAAAACATGTGGAGTGTAATTAATGATGTGTGAGACTGATGGAACAGATATGTATGGGAGAAGACATAACTTTTAGGGTTCTACAATACGCTGGTACCACAAAAACCAGACTACTGTGGTTGTAAGTTATAATAATATGAAGATCGAACTAGAGATTAATAGAATGCCTAACAGTATTAATCAATTTGATCTTTAGCGAATCTCTCTCACCCTCGAAAAAGGTTTCGAAGTTGTTTTATATAATTTTCAACCTCTTTAACAAATCTTTCATAGTTTGATTGTCAGAGATCACATTAATATCGCGGTGGGACTGCAAAATATGTTTCTATTTTGTCTTTGAATCAATTTATAGATGTTCTGACTATCACTAGCACAAGAGGGTTTTCTATATAGAAGTTGATGAAGATTTTGTCTCATGTGTGGCCATAGCCATGTTTACGTAGATGTTACTTTAACAAAGTATTGTGGGAGTCCATCTCTCATCAACCTGCTGCAAGACATTTAATCTTGATCTTCATCACTCCGATGTGATCCTCAAAAACAAAAGGTTATGAAATTGGAGTTTTGAAGGAGATAGATCATTATCTCAGCGACGTAGTATTTTAGCTGCTGGAGTTGCATAATAATCAAATTCATCATTAACATCCATATCAGTCATTATTTACATTTAGCATCTCTCTAAATATTTTTGCAGGTCAAAGTGCTAATCTTACACTAAGCATATTATCTCAGTATACATGAAAACAAGTGACTGAAGAGTGGCCATTAGAGTAGTCATAAGACAACAGTTACGTATAGGTATGTATAACAAAGTCTACAACAAAGCTTTAAGTATAATTTTAACTTTAAATTTAAAGTAATGGAGGACATGCAATTGATTAAGAAATAGGAATAAAATGGAGATAGAGATGGAGTAAAGTCACAAGTGCGTGCCTTCACGTGAATGTCTGTCTAGCAAACATTCACGTTGAACTTCCACAACCCTCTCATGCTATACTAACCCCATAATTATCTCAAATCTCAATATGTGCTAGCTACCAAGCTAGCAGGTCTCTCTAGGGTTTTATTTAAAGCGCTCACAATTGTTTTCTTAGCTTATTGTGTTTTCCGAAACCCTAGCTAGCTTGTGTCACCCTACTTTATATTGATATGCTGTAACTGATCTCTCTCGATCCACTAACTAATATAACAGCATGCAATGCAGATATTATAATATATGCCACATTTAATTATAGCCTCATAGGGGCGGATGATATTGTGTAACATGTAATAATGTCGTACTAAATCCACCTCAAAATGGAATTGCTTGAGCATCTATACATGTTGAATTGGTGACTACGCACGAAAATGATGAAAAAAATTAGGTTACGCCAGATGAGTATTAGATCATTTTCTGAGTATCAATATCCATTAATTAGATTAGTATATGAAAAACTAAACCCTAATTTTCAACTGTATTTAATCATCATCACGCAAAAATACAACATATATATCTGAACTGATATATTACTATATACTGGGAATTTACAAGCTTAGAAGAAGACAAATAATTATCTGTCCAGACTGAAGAAATGAATTCTAATACAGATAGAGTTACAGTAAGTCTTAATCAACTTCATACCTCTGCTGGTTTTGAATTTTTTAACTGCTTATCAAATTAATTATTGATAACCCTGTCATGTGTAACACTTACGCGTCTTCCTACAATACTCAAATGATAAAGTTAGTACTGTGTATTTGTATAATATGCTCATTTCACACAGCAATAATTAATTCAATCATGGGTTTATGATCTAGCACAACACTTTCTCACCATTATAAATATCAACATACCTCATTCACATCTCATATACAACCCTTCTTCTGTAAAAAAACTCAAAACACAGTTTTATCACTTCGTTTACAGGAAAATCGATCAGTCTACCGATAAGCTAGAAGAAATGGCTGGTGGGAACTCACCCTGTGCTTCGTGCAAGTTGCTCCGTCGTAGATGTGCCAAGGACTGCATCTTTGCGCCTTATTTCCCCTCCGATGATCCCCACAAGTTTGCCACTGTTCATAAGGTCTTCGGAGCAAGTAATGTCAGCAAAATGCTTCAGGTACAACTGAGTGTTCTCCTAAATAATACTGCCAGCTATGATATGTTCTTGTAGTACGTATACGCAATAATAACACTGAATTTTATCAGTCAGTTACTTGACATGTGTATGTTGTTTGTGCAGGAGCTTCCACTTCATCAACGATCAGATGCAGTGAGCAGTCTGGTGTACGAGGCCAGTGCCCGAATGAGAGATCCAGTCTATGGATGTGTAGGAGCAATATCTTACCTACAAAGCCAAGTGTCCCAGCTACAGATGCAGCTTGCAGTGGCCCAGGCGGAGATTCTTTGCATTCAGATGCAGCAAGAGCCAGCTGCAGCGTCGTCTCTAGCCACAATTCAACCAACACTTTCGGTTGACGACAAGTCTTTCCTCTTCAACAACAGCCAGCTTATTGGCAACAACAACATCAACCAGCTCTCCCAGTTGTTCAACTACTCCGCTTCATCCACCAACAATGTAATCAATGACTACTCTCTCAGAGATAGAGAATCTCTCTGGACCTAAGATGATCATCAGTCAGTTAATCCCATAATGACTATTTTGATATATTTTTTCGCTCTAATTCTCCTTTATTTGCTTCCTTTTTCTTACCCATTTTTGTAAAATTTAAAATAACGGGCGGTGTATTTGAAATCAAATGAAAGTCAACTCTGGTGCATGTGGAGAGGAGTGGAGTGAACTGTAAGCAGTTCTAGTCAAATTCAGACTTAATTGAGTTTTGCAGTACACGGCGGTGGGAGTCGGTGCGTTCTTACCGAGCTTATATAATAAAAACATACTCACAAAACCATTCTAAATGTTAATTGAAAACCAGATCAAGAAGACACTGTTCTGCATGCAGCTTCGAGCTGGTTTCTGGTTTCAAATTTTTTTCTGAGAACGTTCCTGTTTTGCTGATGGGTTTTGCCGACATGTTGCAGAAATGGTTTGGGTCTAGCTTACTCTTCAGATGGGCACTATAATAATATGCTGGATCTCATATACCAACGCAGACTCCTAACATACAACTAAGAATTGACTAAACACAAACGTACGAAATCATTTGGATATTCAAGTAGAGTTCACTAAAATGTCTCAAATCTAGTAGTAAGGATAATAAGAATTAATTTATATTAAATTATTTAATAATGATTTGTAAGTTTATATTTTTGAGTCATAGTGGGAAAAAATTCATTATGAGCCGCTCTAAAAATTTTATCATAACCGGTATTCAACTTCAGATCAGTATGTAAGACGTGAGACACGTGCTGAGAGTTAATGACACGAGTAGATTCACCTCAATTTGTGAAGGACACCGGCCAGATGAGAAACATCATGTGTATCTCATTTAAATGTAAAATGTGGACAAGGGTGATCCGATGATGTATCGACATCCATTGATGTCTTGCACCAATACACAACGGTCCATAATACTGAGCTGTTTGAGAGGACGACATTACCAGACCGAGCTGTTTGGGAGGAGATAGAAGAGGGTGGGGGTGATTCGATGATAATGCTTCCATCCATCGCATATGGGGTGTGTTATTCACGCACTTGATATGTTATTATCTAATATTAAATTTACGATCCATAATATTTTTTTACAGTCAATGGGAAGGTACGTACACGGGCGTACAGACATACACTCTGTTAGGTCCTGATATTCTATCGTGATCAGCTAGGAAGACAGAGTCCCACCGAACTGCATTGGACTCCGTACACACCACAGCAACTCCAGAGCATCATCAGATGTTTTATTACATACTTGATTGCCATTTTTAAATGTTCATTAAAACTTACACATTCATGTCTTATTTTCAAAACTTTTATATCTTGTCAAAACAATCCTAAAACCAAAAAATAAATAAAATGTTGCAAACCAACCAAAACTTAAAAAAAAATCAAGCAATCACAATCTCAAACAAGTTCTTCTACAAGGCGAACCGTCGTTTCAAATGGCAGTTGGTGGGAACCGCTATTTGAAACCTCGGTTAGATGTCCATTTTTTCTCAGAGAGCTGGCCAAGTCGAACCGCGATATGAAATTGACACTAGTTTAAAGCTAACTGCAGTAACAAACTGACACAGTATTTAAACACCAACCGTCATTTGAAACGGCGGTATGTCTTATTCCAGTGCCAGTTTCAAACTCGCACTTGTACAACTGTGTGATGACTGAGCTGCCCCGTCAGCGGACTGCCCATCCCCGACCCAACACCGATTTCAAACAGCTGACGAACTTATTCCAACCACCGTTTTGTATGACGGTTTCCAGAAAATAGACTATTTTGATAAACAAACTTTGAACGGAAACAGTTGGGAGACAAAATTTCCAGATAAGACCAAAAACAAAAAAATTCTACATATAAGTGTAAGATGTTTGATCATAGTATGAAGATATGAGGAAACTGTTAATTCATATACGCCTTGGAAAAGGAGTTTTGAGTTGATAGTATGTATCCAGCATGCAAATTAAGTCCATACACATTATTAATTCTGAATAAGCAGATTAATAACTTAACCACTTAAAAAAAAGTTATCTTCTTTCTACTATGTATAATGTGGACGCCACTAGCTATATCATTGTTAGGGAAGTGATTAAAATAATAATGGGTGTGGAGAAGAGGAGGCATACATTCATAATGTTGAAAAAGGCAGAAGACAACATCTGACTTGAAGATTCCTATGCATTGTTTATTGTGAGCAAGAAGCAGTTCCCCGGGTCAAACTTTGGAAACCCCTTTCTGCTGCCTCTGCTTTGCTTTCTATCTTTCTGCCTTGCTTGCTTTTATCTATCCTTCTTTTCGGCCTTTAGCACACCCATTCCTTAATTGCTACTTACTGTCTTAAAGAAGCTGTGATGTTTCACGTCAATCTTCTATTTGTCTCATCATCAATTTCCAATAGAAATGTCCTCTTCTCTTTACCATAATGCTCCATAAGTGTGCAATTGTTTATTCACATTGACTGGGAAAAAAAATCAGCATATAGTGCTTAGAAAATGGCATGTATAGTTTGACAACAAAAGTTTTATTTGAGACTTAGAAGGCTTATTTGTTGTTTTTTTTCTTGTGGGTTAGGCTCAGCTTGAATGAATTAGGAAAAATGATAAAGAAAGTTAAAGAAATTTTAAGTTTGATATGAGGAAAGTTGGAAAGTGTTTTGATATTTTTTTTACAATTTTCTACCTCTAACCAAATAAAGTTAAAAATATCAAAAAAATTCATTTTCTTTCACATTTACCTTTCTTTCTAATTTTTTTCTAAACCTAAAAATGCCAAAAATCTCATGTCTATGTTTAACTAGTTGATATGTCTCTTTATAACACTGATACTTAAAATGTAAATTTTTTTCTTCCTTTTGTCTTTTGGATTTGTAGACAGAATGGAGGCTAGTGAATTGATTACGGTGCCAAAAGTTGAAGAGAAGGAAAGTGAATGGAATGTTTGACATGCTGATTTTGTAAATATAAATGATTGAATATTTAAGGGGTGCAGATAATCTTGAACTCAGGACTCTTCCCTTTTTGGGGGACATGAAAATGAAGGATGAGAAAGGCACTTGGAAAAATCTGGTACTAGCTTGAGGGCTCGAGGAACAAATACTTCCAAAAGAGAAGGTTTAGCAGTGTGGCCTCATGTTTTTCGAATCTGCTTTTGTTTGTGTTCTGTTGTTTAATGTTTGACTAGTTATGCCGTAAGCAGGAAAGTGGTTTAGGTTTAGGTTTGTTTGTTATTCATGTGCTTCTTAGCTCCCCCTAGTCTCGCGTTCCTATTCAGCATGGATAACTTTCCTGCACATTTTTTTACAAGAAAAGAATTTTAAATTCATAAAGTTACTAGCTGCTAGTGTTACAAACACTTCACTTCAAAGGGTCATCTTTATGGACTCTATATGTGAAGAGTGATAAAATGTAATAATTGAGAAAATAAATTTAATCTGTTATCAGCAGGTTTTATTTTATTTTATTTTATTTTATTTTATTTTATTTTTTGAAAGTTAAGTTTTTAGCTTTGTGATCCATCGACAATGTAGTTTGAATTTGACATCAATGTATTCCGAAAATTACGTTGAATAGGTATTGAAGCCAAGATCCGAGGGAAAGAAATTGTGATTTCGAATTGAAGTTCAAGACCGAGATGGTTAGAGACAATTTGTGCTACCTTGTTCAAGCAAATAATTATACTTCATTTTAACTTTTCAGGATGTTCCATTTTTGTTCTATAAACTAATTGTGCTCGTAAAGCTTAATAACTGTGAATGAGGTTGATTGAAAAGTTATCAAGAGTAATTTGAAAAAAAATCTAAAAAAGTATCCAGCTAAACGGATCTGAAAGTGAACAAGTGCCACCAAAAATGATGTGTTTTACGGTCAGAATGATGCTTCCCGTAAAATGTTTGAAATTTTTTTTAGTCAATTTCCGTCATCCGTCAATGTTCCAATCACTTTTCAATCAAAAATCAATTTTTAGGTTGAATTTGAGATGTATATAAAATTCTCCGGACACTACAAAAAAATAACATTTTAATTTAGGCCAAAATTAAGTTGGCCGAAACTGAACTCAAATTTTGTGGCGGTTTTCCGGCCAAACTCCGGTCAAATTTGATGCTTTCTAATAAAAATTATATATAGCTAAAGACTGACTGAAAATTGACTAGAAAAACAAAACTAAAAAGTAAATAAAAAAATTTGGTCAAATAGTGATCGACTGAAAACGGAACTAAAAAGTAAATAAATAAGTTAGCCGCAAAATGACTTGAAAGTTCCCAAAAAGTGTTAGTGGAGACGTTGCTACAACATGGCCGCATATATAACTATATTAAAAGGTTTATTCGTCGACCGAAAATTGGTGAAAAAGTATGATTAAAAATAAATAAATAAAGTTCACCGCAAAATGGCTGGAAAAAAATGACTAAAGTGCCGTGGTGAGTTTGAGAACCATACGCTTCTTGTTCTTCACAATGAATCCTTCCGGTTGGGCTACGTACACCTCTTCCTTGAGTTACCCGTTGAGGAATACTGATTTGACATCAAGATGATTACTTTCTAACCATGATTTGCTGCGAAGGCAAGGATCATCCGCACGGTGTCGAGCTTTACCACTGGTGCAAACACCTCTTCAAAGTCAATATCTTGCCTCTGGACATAGCCTTTAGTGACTAATCTCGCCTTATGCTTGGTTACTTCTCCGTTAGAGTCCTTCTTCCACTTATACACCCATTTAGGCCCAATAGATTTGTGGCCAGTCGGTAATGTCGCCAAGGTCCATGTTGAATTCTTCTCGATAGACTCTATCTTCTTGGTCATGACCTCCTCCTAGGCTGGATGACCTGTAGTCTTGCAAAAACAGGATGGCTCCTCCGTCTCAACAAGTATTGCCTCATCCTCCAATTCATCATAGTTCAACTCCACTGTCGGTGCATCTTGCATTATATCATCAATGTGCCTGTATCGAACAGACCCCTCATCAGCGTCATCACTATCTAATGATGGTTGTAATTCGGTGGTTGCATATACATCAACATGTTCAGTCGCCAGTGCTATTGATGCATGATTTACCGCTTCTACAGACCCCCTAAAGATGGCATTGAGTTGTCTGTTGTTGGCTCGTTGTCGTCGACTATGAAGTCTATGGATTCATCATCAAACTTGATATTACCGGTGACGCCTTCATCAAGTTTATGGAACTTCGTCTTGTCGCCGGTCATGTGATTGCCGACTCCATTATCGAGGTACCACAACTTCATTGATGTTGTGACATTACTCTCCACAAGGTGCAATTCCGACCACACCTATTCTTCATTGAGATAAACGGTGCCCTGTCGTTTTTGTCGCTCCGATGTTACTTCCTCAGACACAGTGACCATTAAAGCATGTTTGGTATCAATAGCCCGCGTAAGATGTACCTCCTTTACCTTCTTTGGTGCCTTGAACTTATTTGTATAGTGTCCCAACTCATGGCAGTTATAACAGCGGATGTGACTCTTATCGCGGTCTCCACCTCCTGAGCTGTCCTTCTTCTATGTATTGTCATGCCCATCTTGGTCTCAGCTTCTGCCACGACCATGGTCACCCTGGTCTCCATCGTCATTCTCTGGTGACTTGCTCTACCCGAGGAATTACCACTTTGCTTCTTCTTTCGCACCTCCCACTCGGCCTGAGTGAGTAGGAACTGACCATCACCATTGGAACCACCAGCTATTCATAGCGTTCACTCCTCATTCGCCTTCAACCGACCTATCGCTTCTTCAAAGGGCATCTTGAGGTCGTAGAATTGTTCAATGCTGGTGATCAAGTTCACAAAGCAATCCGGCATAGTATCAAATAATTTCTTCACTAAGGTAATATCATCCAAAGTTCAACCCAAGTTGGCGTACCTAACAGACATGTCAGTGATCTTATCGGCATGTGCAGGGCGTCAAAGTCGCTCTTCAACGTCTGCAACCGTACCTCCTTGATGCGATCTGTGCCGATGAACCTCGTCTTGAAGCAATCCTAGACCTCCTCCGTCGTCTTCTTATTTGCCACTTGCATGAGGAGATCATCTGGGTGAGCCTGGAAAAGATGCGACCTCGCCTTTTTATCCTTCGTGTTGACGGCCTCACCATCCGCCGACTCGATTGCCACCCAGACACTCTGATCTTCCATCATGGCTTGCACCTGAATCACCCAACTGTTGTAGTTCGTTGTCGTTAATTATGAGTACATGAACGACCCACCACCGCTTTCCCGCAAAGGTTCTCCACGAACAACGAGAGACAACGTATTGAATCAAGGATACTTGAGCATAAAATCAAAAAGCTCTGATACTAGATGTTAGGCACAGGACCGATATCTCCTATCAGAGATATGCGGCAAAACACTACTAGTTCGCACTTCACTCCGAGAGAAGATTCATTGAGAATAAAACAGCCCTATTTATACTGTACATGAAAACTAAAATAAAAAAATGATAATATTTGGATTCTTCCAAATATTGTATCTCTAAAAATATGAAACATCTTAAATCTTTCTAAACTGGAAGATTATATATTTTTTGGAATATTCAAGTGTATCTCTTAGAAATATCCACAGAATATTCTACTTATTAGGCTACTCCAAGATTAAGCCCAACACGCTCTCCTATAATCCTGGTATGGCTCAAGATCGCATACTCCTTACGTGACTGCATACAATCATATCCATTTCTTTGTATATTTTTTTATAAGTATTATTTCATATTATACTTCATTATGTGATTAAATGTATATTTGGCGCAATGCTGATGTAAAAGATGATAAATTCTAGACAAAACTAATGATGTAAAAGATGGTTTATCAGTAAGTCTGTTTAACATTGATGATAAATAAAAATATTTGAGGATTGAAATAATTTAACTTGAAAAAAAAACTAGTGATGTGAGATGGTTTGTCAATATTTATTTAACACGATTTATAAATAAAATTTTGAAGACTGGAGTATTGAATTTACTAAAATGAAAAAATAACATTTCATGTCTCAAATAATATGACATCAAATGTGATCCATGACCATCCAATTGTACCGAATTCATTTGATGTGATAGCAGGTGAGGACACCATGAAGAACAATATTTAGCCGCACTTACATGTTGTTTTATAAAATTAATTGTTAGATGCCGAATGTTGAATGAAAATTTAGACTGTCAAACCAATGATTAAATTATCTTTTTATGCTAAATGATTTATTTATTTTAATTCATTTTTCAAACATCTTGGTATGTGACTCTCTTTTAACATTTTGAAATATTTTCAAGAAAATAAATATAAAATATGATTAACATGTACACTTATTTTTAAATATATATTATTTATTCATATGTAGCATGAAATACAATAGAAAAAATGCAAAAAAATGAAAATACGATTTTACTGAACAGGTAGGAAGTATAATATATATTTACAATATTTTTAACAATGAAATAACATTTCATTAAGATCTGAACGATTTTGATATCAAATTGATAATAAATAAATCAAGCCTATTCAAGTTATCAGTAAAATAAATAGACAAAAGATCGGTTCACTAAACAAATAATAAATTAAGAGATCAATACTTAATACAGTTTAATAAGAGCAACACAGCAACATTTGACAGTGATAATCCTAACATCAAAGATTTAGCGACAAAAAGAAGATGAAAAGTGATTCCTGACAATCCATACGATTAGGGACCGAATTCTCTAATGAACAAACGTGTGTGTACAATAAGTATAATATTATTTATAAAAAAAATTCAGAAAAAAAAACTGAGAATTCTGTAAGTTATTTAGTCGAGTGTAATAAAAGTTGGACCTCAAAACTTATAGATAGGCCTGAATATCTCTATAATCAATAAATACAGAAACACTAATATGCTTATACTCCTAACATGCTGTTGGCCTATGAAATTGTCAGCTGTCTGAGACAAATGTCTAAGCAGTTGATTGACGGTAAAAGACAAGTACCTAAGTCGTCGGTTGACTCTCGAAGAGGGGCACATTGTGGGTTTTGCACAAGATTTACCAGTTCATATACTTCAAAGCAAATCTTCAGTTCCTGTTAATTTGGCGAACTCGGATTCATCTATAGCACCTTTTTTCAGTTTCTTGAGAAGTCGATAATCCCTTGTCAGTTCGTCGTCATCATAGGCTGACTGAGCAGCCCTTCTTTGTTTCGCTGTTTTCTTTCTCATCACAGCAGCTGAAGAACTAGAGTTGTCTTTCCGCTTATTGGGCTTCGGTTCTTGCTTCTCAGCAGCAGCCTTCTTTGCTACCAAGTTCTTTTTCCTCTGTTTCTCCCGAGATTTATCCCTTCAATCATTAACATAATAAGCAACAGCACAAGGATGTAATTAACTATTGAGTTTACTAAAGGCAATATAACATGTATATCATAGAATGTTGTTTTCTCTTTTGTGGATGATATGATTTTCAATTTGTTTCAGACTTATAGTTAATCTGTTGAAGGTCCATATCCTTGCATATATGAGACTGATCTAGTTTGAAACGGTTGAGAGTCATCCTTATGCAAATATGGGTTTCCCTGAACCAAATTTTATTGAAACAAACGCTACTGGAATAAAAGAGAACAGTCTTACTTAAATTTTACTTCATCCAGCTGAAGGCCTTCCACTGGGATAAAACCCTCAGTGGAGAGTGAATTGTGCTTTACTTCAGGTATCGCAGGGAGCTGCAATAAGCCATACCCCATGGCCAATTTTCCAACCTCAAGGTCCTTCCATCTGCATCGTAACAAACCATAAGTCACTCACCACAGATGCTCAATCTCAGTGATTGCCAAAAGTAGACACCTTGAACAAACCTGAATATGTAAGAGCAGTGGTGTTCTTTATATGCACGAAAATAAGAGACAAATGCCCTAAGTCCTTTTTCCATCACATCCCGATCCTTTTTAGCAGCTGATCGTATCTGAAATGCAATGATTTTACTATGTCAGCCAAATGTTCATGAATTATGAAACTTTCAAAAGTGATCAACTCCCAAAGCAAAAGCAACCCTATATTTAGGGGGATATTCTGTATATCTATCAAACTTGTTTAAATCTGGTGCTTAAGAACCTGCTCCAGTCTTTCAGTTAGATAATAACAACCAAAGAGGTTTAAATTGGAAACGGGACAAATAGCTAAAAAAAACTGACCTCGGGAGTAATATCATAAGCAGCATCTGAGCATTTCTTTTCTTGAAGAGGTATTCGTCTTATGCGCAAAAATTCAACATAAGCTTCCTCCTGTTTGCAGAGAAGGATCAATGATCAGCCCTTCAAACAGCATAAACAAAAAAAATCAAAATATATAACACCAAATCAAGACTAAAGTCCCTGTACCTTTGGTAGTAAATAAAAGATGGCACTTCCCTGTTTACCCATACGAGCAGTTCTACCAACACGGTGTATGAAGTCATTTGGATTTTGAGGTGGATCATACTGCACAATAAACCAGCCGTACACTTCAAATATGTGACTCATGAGATATGCTAAAGAATTGCATTTATCATCATAACAAACAGAAAAATCACTGGTACAGTACCAACACGCCTGATAAATAAGGCTTAAACAAGACATCTTGATCATACAACAAAGCAACCAAACCTGTTTGCTTTGACTCACAAAACACATTACCATGGGAAGAAAAAGGTAATAATGAGGCTACCTGCACTATACAATCAACACCAGGAATATCAAGTCCTCTTGCTGCAACATCAGTGCAGAGCAGAACACCACTTGATAAAGACGTAAATGATTCTAAAGCCTTCATTCTTTGCATCTGAAGTGTAAGCAGCAAAGATAAAACAAATTATGCATACAGTTATGATGATATAAAAAAACTAAAAGAGAAGGATTATTATTGAATAAGATAAATTGATTATAAACCTGCTTCATCTTTCCATGAAGTGAGACCAAAGGGAACCCCTTGAGAACTGAAATACTAGGAAGAACAAGACCCCAATAGTCCACAGAGGCACAAGTCATGAAATAGCTGAAAAATGATAAATATCATTTTAAAAAAAGACATCAGGGATTGTGTGGACTAAAAAACAGCATTCTTGCAGGAACTAGTCACCAGGTAACTTACACTATAAGTTTCTTAGATTTATTCTTAATAATGAGGTCAACCAGTTGAGACGGCTTTTTATCAGCTTCACATTCCACATACTACAAAGAGAAATTAAATAGCAAGTAAAGATGAGCAGTATCACCACAGTTACAAATATCCACTGGTTTGGAACAGTAAAGGGACGAGACCTCGATACTAAGACTTGAAGGGGTTTTTGAAGATGATACTTGTTGGGATGATGAATCATTTGATGTTTTTGCTTCAGCTTTGACTTCCACCCTGACTGGATTTCTCAATCCAGCCTTGGATAGTTCTTCAACAGCTTCAGTTTGCGTGGCGGAAAAAAGGCCAGTTCTTCTAAGCTTTGGCAAGCGAGATATAATGGAAGTGATTTGCTTCTGAAATCCCATATCCAAGAGCCTATCGGCCTCATCCAAGATCAAGACCTCAAAGTTCTTGAAGTCAAAGTTATCAACTCTATCCATTATATCAAAAAGCCTTCCAGGTGTTCCAATCAATAAGTTAGCCCCTTCCTCCTCAATTTTGTTCATATCAGATTTGACTTCTCCTCCTCCCACAAGCAGCACCGATTTCACGTTCGCCAAGGTTGAGACAAATGGCTGCGCCACATTATATATTTGCGTGGAGAGCTCTCTAGTAGGGGATATAATTATTCCCATCACCTGATGATAACACAATCTGTGAACATAAGATTAGCAGTCCTACAAGCAGCAGCAACCTAAACACAACAACTAAGCTTCAATCGCAGGCAAACCTGGAGAGGCTTGGGGGAAGTCGAAGACCGCCGTAGAATCTCGACGATGGGAACCACGAAAGCGAGGGTTTTACCGGAGCCGGTGGCGGCATCGACAGCGACGTCCTTGTAGCCGCATAGTAAGGGAATGGAGGCCGCCTGAACGGGCGTGCAGAAGTCGAAGCCGCCTTCGGCGAGAGCGGCGAGGACCGGCTCGGAGAGCGGCGGGCTGAGTTCAGAGAAGCGCGTGGTGGTCAACGCCGTGTTGGGGAGGTCCAGGGCCATGTCCGTTAGGTTTCCCAACTGCAGAAGTGAAGAAACACACTAGCCGCGCTAAGAAGAGAATCCGATGGGCCTCATTTTATCGTAGGCCCAATGGGTTTTCTCTTTCATTTCAAAATTTGGCCCAATGGGTAATGAAAATGGATGTGATGCAAAATTTGGCCCAATGACCTCGGAAGTTTTCGAAATAATATAATTTGAGCTCGACGCGGCTACAAAAGACCAACTGTTTTGGATACTGGAGTTATTTGTAGGTGAAAAATTATTAATGAAAAATTATTTTGTGTCGCTTTAAAATTAATGTAAGACATTTAATTATTGGTTGTAAGAATAATTTAATTTTTTAACATATACGTAATTGATCAAACTGTCACATAGCAACACCCCAATGATTAATATATAGTCAATGTGATGTATTTCATCCACTCAAGAAGGGCTCATAACAATGGCCTTGTCTATGAGTGTGGGAGTGGCAACAAGGGCTCATAATATGTAGTCCTAAAAGCTATGGTGAACCATCTTAATCTAATATAATAATATTCTGGCGTCTATCGCTCTTCCGAACCGAATCGGTTCGGTTCAATTTCAAACCGATTGGTTCGGTTCGGTTTGAAACCGGTCGATTCAGTTTGAAATTTTAAAAAATTGTTCGGTTTGAAACGGATCGGTTCGGTTCGGTCCGGTTTGAAATGTTAATGGTTTTGTTACGGTTTCAAATTTTAAAAAACCGATGACTAATAATTTGATTCGCCTTTTAATTTTTCACGAACCGAACCGAATCTGTCGGGTCAACGGGTACCCTCCCTAGTAAAGTATAATATGTCTTAGTATTTCCATTGATCATTAAAGGTGATTTTTATGCAATCTAGCCATACAAGATGGGGGTACTACACAATGTTGAGGTTGAGAAGCGAAAAATCTTAATTGAAAGGGAAAAAAAATCTGAGGGGAGACTTATGTCATCTCCACAACAATAAGGACAGTTAAGATAGAATTTATTCCTTGAAGAATGGTGTTAGGTGAGCTGGCCCTAAGATAAGCCACTCGATTGAAGGGACTTAGATGAGCCCTTGAGATTTAATCTCGACATCTAAGACATTGTTATACTTCAGAATGAGATCATGGACAAAGAAATAAGTTTTTTTTAGCATACATCCTAAATAAGATTGTTTGAAAGAAATGGGATTTTGGAGGAAATATGTAGGGAAGATGAAGAATAAATATTTGTAGTAAAGTCCACTAGTATTTGTGATAGTTTAGTATTTACAATGAGTAACGAAATGTTGTCGATTTGACTTTGTTAAGGTAGCAAGCTTTATTTTCCATATTGTATTTAATACACAATTTTGGTTTGAAGTGATACCAAACACGTTAGTCTATTATTAATTATCATATCGACTATTATTCGGACTACCAATTGTGAGCTTAATATTTAAGATGTAATTAAACTTAATTTAAATCATTAATTATAATGAACCGATACGACCAGACCGGCGCAGTTCAACGATTTCATAATATACCTGCCCATTCGTCTGGTTTGATTTTGTTTAATTATTGTGGAATCTAATATTAATTATATTTCAGATAGATACTTATCCGGTTCTGATGGAACTGATCATCTAATTTGATTTTAATAACTATGATTATATGGTTAAACTTTATCCTTAATATTTTATGTAATGAATTGTGACTTGGCTTTATGGTGTTGTTCTAGGTTCTACTTCTTAACCAGCTTCAAAAATTATTTAATATTCAAATCATTTTTATTATTCCCTGAGTCTCATCTACTCATAAATATATGGGACGCTTTCTGTAGCCATAACTTTCCAGATGGAGGTTTAAAAATCATTTTCTCAAATCTGGTCTGGACACACCAATTGAAAGTTTCTTCCACTTTGATACCATTTTCAATGCTCAGAGCTCTCTCACACATCCACATGCCGCCTGCATCTGCATCTGCCTCTGCCTGCAACATGTTCACAAGCTGAACCCAAATGAAGGATCCATCTAAATCATCCCCTGTTTCTCCTCTCAAAAGGTCTCGTCTTCCTCCTTACCTCCTCGCCCTCCTCGCCTTCATCCTAATCGTCACCGTCCTCTACGGTCAAACCTTTTCCCTCATCTTCGGCCACCCTCGGCCCCACACCCTCGGTCAACCACCCGGTCTGCGCATTCCAGTACAATGAAGCAACTTGATTTTTTAGTTAGGACATCGTATCGGACCTGTTTGACTGATGGGCATGTTTTGTTTGCAGACAAGGTTAAGCCGAGATTAGCGTTCGCGGTGGGTGAGACAGCACGAGACTGCGACGTGTTCAGCGGGAAGTGGGTCAAAGACGACGGGTCGACCCGACCGCTTTATCAGGAATCTGAGTGTCCCTACATCCAGCCACAGCTCACCTGTCAAGAACACGGCCGCCCGGATAAGGACTATCAGCTTTGGAAGTGGAAGCCGCACCGATGCGCTCTTCCCAGGTTCCTCCACCAAACCCCTCCTCTTCCTTGCTCATTATTTGTTGACATCGATTTAGGATCTCAAATGGAGATTAGATTTGTGGGGATGGTGCGGAATGTGTGGATTTGTCTCTGGCTCTGGGGGGGTGGTTGTGGGCTCGGACGGGCCTTGGCCTTTCTCTGGTTGTTTTGTAATGGGACGCCATGATATGATGATCCAGCTCTTAGGTTGTTGCATGTGCTTCCAAATCTTGTATCCTTTTACGACACCTAGAGAAAGTTGTGGACCAGATTGCTAATGTTGGTGATGAAAAGTTGTACAAAGAAAGTTGCCCTTTTAGTGCTACTTTAGTTACTTGATCGACTAAGAAGTTGTCCAGTGGATGTTGACTAGGGAGGTTACTGGAGCCATTGGCGTTTGATTTGTAAATTTGGGAGACAACTTTTGGAAGAACATAGTTGTGAGGTTGTTGTGTCTGAATTGTGTGATAACTGAGATGGTTCATGAGAAGGTCCGAAAAAATTTACTGTTGAAATTTGCCTTCCTTTTTTGTTGTGGGGTTTAAAAGATGATCAATGCTAAGCATACTGAAAATTAGTTGTGCACAAAATCAAATTTATATGGGAAGTCGATTTTCCCTTTAAGAGCCTTTGGTTGATGTAGTATAAATATTTTCCAAGTAAGGATATCATATAGGTTTGATACATTAGTAAAGACTGATCTTAATAAGTGATAGAGCATTTTCCTGCTACCAAAATATAGAGCATTTTCCTTAAAAAAATATGGCTAGAATGGCCTCCTTGTGTGGAAGCCCACTCATGATTTATGTTGAAATTCGACATTGGAAAATTGTGCAGCTTCAATGCTACAATGATGCTCGAAGCTCTTCGAGGAAAAAGGATGATGTTTGTAGGTGATTCCTTGAACCGGGGTCAGTATGTCTCCTTCATCTGTCTTATTCATTCAGTCATTCCCGAAAATGCCAAATCCATGGAAACAATTGACTCTCTTACCATCTTCAAAGCCAAGGTAACAATCAGATATCTCACAAACTCGTATTTTTCATGCTTAGCCGATGTGCGATAACTTCTTAGTATTTCTACAATTTTCTCTCTTTTTCATTTCAGGATTATAATGCGACAGTCGAGTTTTACTGGGCTCCGTTTCTTCTTGAATCAAATTCTGATAATGCTGTTATTCACAGAATAACTGACAGAATAGTTAGGAAAGGATCGATAAACAAGCATGGGAAATATTGGAAAGGGGCTGACATTATCGTTTTCAATACCTATCTGTGGTGGATTACAGGCTCCAAAATGAAAATTCTGTAATGCGCGCTCCACACTCACATGTAGATCACAATTCTTCCATTCCGTAATCTGAATTATTTAGTTGTGATTCTGATAGCTATCATTATCCAACAGGCGTGGGTCATTTGAGAGTCAAGTGAAAGACATAGTCGAGATGAATACAGAAGATGCTTATCGGATGACAATGAAGAATATGCTGAGATGGATAAGGAAGAACATGGATAACGAAAAAACCCGAGTTTTCTTCACTAGCATGTCACCTTCCCATGCCAAGTAAGTACTGACACCACCTACTTCAGCTCTTGAACCGGGTATTGCTGCATGAGCTGGGAGTTGATTTTTCTGTGTAAAATACGGTCACAGGAGTGAGGAGTGGGGAGGCGAGCCAGGGGGAAACTGTTACAATGAGACAGCTCCCGTAGAGGACCCGACGTATTGGGGATCGGATGCCAAGAGAAGCATTATGCGAGTGATACAAGAGGAGTTCAACAAGTCGAGCACCCCCATTACATTTCTCAACATAACACAGTTGTCACACTACCGCAAGGATGCACACACCTCGATTTATAAGAAGCAGTGGAATCCGTTGTCGCCGGATCAGTTAGCGAACCCAGCAAGCTACGCCGATTGCACGCACTGGTGCTTGCCTGGTTTGCAAGACACCTGGAATGAGCTATTGTTCGCCAAACTCTTTTATCCCTGACATTTGAAAATATTTGTTTTTCCAACTTATGTCATACAGAGAAAGCATACGAGAGTGAATAAAAATTCATATGACCAAAACGAATGAAACATAAGATTGTTTCAATTCTTGATTGTGAAAACCTTTTGTCAACTCTTTTTCCCGAAAGCAGAAATCTGGTTAGGGCTTCGGCTGTCAATTTACTATACGTGTTCCTAAGCTACATTCTAATTTCATTCGAACAAAGATTTATTCAGCTTTTCGAAGTAAATAATTTTGAATTCTTATCTTAGACTGCAAAGCTAATTACGGACAAGTCAAAAATATTTCAATCGGTCAATCACTCGGTAACATATGTAAAAATAAAAATTTATTAATAGTTTTATGATGAAGAAGATAAAATTTAAGATTGAGATTTTGGTGGTGGCGGCGGCGGCTATGCTGGTGGTGATGATGAGGACGACGATGACAGCTGTGATGATGATGACGACGATGAATGAGAGATGTTTATGATTCGACCAGTGTAAATATTTTTAATTTCATATGACAAGTACATTATTGACCATTTTATTTTATGTTCGTCCGTGCACATTTTAATGAACTTATTGAAATCATTTTGTTTTTTTTGTAACTTAAAAATACTCATGATTTGTTATCTTGTGCATTTTGTGTCTTACGATTGAGCGTTTGATTATAATTTAGACATTCCATGAACATGAATAAGTTCAAGAAATGTGTATAGTCACCTTGTGTTAATGTAAATGTTCAAATATACTATTGTAGTATTTATACATTTGTACATTGTGTTTCAAGTTTTATGTCATTAGATTTGTATGATGGACCGAGGTAGTGAGTGAATGTAGATATATATTGAAGGTGACATCTTATATAAATTATATGAGGGATCATATGTGGTGACACATCAGCAATTTGATTGGGAATTGACTGTCTGGGGTGAATTCTTGATAGCTATTCAAAGCTGCCCTCTCAACTTTAATCGTCATGGTCGATTTATATTGAAGTTCGATCCAAGGGGTAAGTACTATGTTAAATCTTTCTGTGAAAAAATGGAGTTTTGTAAAGCGCCCGATCCCTCTTTCTTGGGCAACGTGTGGAAAAATTCAGCTCCTCCAAGAGTAGAAACTTTCATTTGGCTTGCTCTTCAAGAGAGGATTCCAGTTAAATCATTTCTTGCTGCTAGAAATAGCCTCCTTCAAAACGTCTCGGATCTATGCCCAATATGCAATTTGGTTGTCGAATCCGACTCCCATATGATATTATTGCATCTCGTCTTGACAAGTCTGGAGTGTTTTACTCAAAAGATGGGGAGTGCTTGGGACTCCTCTTATCCTTATATTCACTACTTTAGGCATGTTGGGATGATTTAATTGATCAAAATGGCTCAATCAAGATATGGAGGATGTTATTCTTTGCTAATGCATGGATTCTTTGGAAATGTAGAAATGAAGTTATCTTTAAAAACAAAGCCTTCACAACTCATTTTATATTGGATGTCATCTTCCACATATTGGCCTTACTGGTCAAAGCAAAATGGTCAAACATAGACTACTCATCGTTTGATTTCGGCATTGCTCCAAATCAGATAGTAGTACCAAAATAAGGTAAATCCTTGCGAAAACATAGTTCGATCTCCTCCTTTAAAATTTAATGTTGATGAGGTACTATTAGCAAGCCAGGCCCTGCGGGTATAGGTGGAACCCTTTGATATAGCTCAAGTGTTATTCTAGCTATGTTTTCATGTTCAATTGGTATAGTAGATTCAAATGTTGCTAAACTTAAAGCTATTGTAAAAGCTGTTCATATGATTCATGAGTCTCCAAGGATGGGAGATGGAGTAATTATTGAAAGTGATTCAAAGGTGTCCTCTCCTGTATTTTTTTTATAACTCCCAAAGGCCATGGAATTTTGTAAAGGATTTTGACATTATTGATGACATTTGCTCTTCAATTGATAACATATCTTTCATTCACACTTACAGAGAAGCTAATTGTCTTGTCGATGCTCTTGAAAAAGGGGGTGTGAATCGATTACAAGAGTTTGTGGCCTGATTAACATAATAGTTATGATCTACTCTTCTCTAATTTATATTCTACGTGTTGGCTATTTTGGTTGCTTCCATATGTCAGTGATGAGGTAGTTACAAGCCTAAGATGATTCAGAAGTTTTGTTTTATGGGGTTCTCAGGCAAGTGTCTTAGGAAGGCTTCATCGTAGGTCAATTTTGCTCTTGCCGTGGGGTTCTCAGACAAGTGTCTTAGGAAGGCTTCATAATAGGTAAATTTTGCTCTTGCCGGGTAGATGGTTTTGGTTCTCAGCTCACTTTGAAGCTGGAATGTTGTATGTTTGGTATTTCCTTGCCCTTCAAAAGCTTGTGTGGAGCACGATTCTTCTGCCGCATGGTGTTGCTCAGTTTTTCATTCCTTCAGTATTCTTGGTTTTTCTGTTAGGCAGCGCTCTATTTGTGTTTTAGTTCCTGCAGTTTGTTTGGCTCTGCTCAGGTCCTTTTTGTGTTCTCTATTTTCAGTGTTGTAACAATCTATTGTACGTGTTTTGTAATTATCAAGTTTAATATATTTATGAATCTCTCGCTTGAAAAAATTATGTGACGGATCATCAAAATAACATCATTTTATTTCTTTTTTTTTGTGTTGATATGTTAGGATGTTTAAGGCATATTTCTAAATACGCTAAAACCTTTAAATCATAAAAAAATATTAAACCCTAAAATCTAAAAAATCCTAATCCAAGTGTCTAGAAATCCTAAAATCCTCCTAAAATAGGAAAATACTAAAAATATGAAAATTTTAAAATACTAGAACCCTAAAATTAAAACACCCTAATGTGTTAGAACCCTAAAACTTCCTTAAACTTAAAAGAAAAGGAGCAAAAATATTTAATTTTGCCTGATCCCTTATTTAATGTATTTAAGGTGGCACCTCATATCCCATTTTTTCCTTAAAAATTAGTCCAATTATTCTAACTTTGCACTATTTTTAAAGTTAAAATAAATCGAACCGTAACTATAATTTCTTTGACAATTCAAAATTGTTTCTTAATATTTTCAGACTTTTATTCTGTTTAAACAAATAGTTTGAAAGTATAACTAAATAGAAATTTTATTTAAATTAAAATTTTAACTTGCGACATTAGTTTTCTAATATTTTTCAGTTATTTTCTACTTAAAATTTTACGTAGATGTAATTTTAAGGCTGATGACGAAACTTTCGCTTCACTATTATCAGAACGTCCCAAGAAAACATCGCATATTCTTGAGTGCTCCGGGAGTAGATGCTCTCATTGACGACGTCGTTTAATACTTGAAGAAAAATGACGTTGTTTTACGTGTTTCACATTAAACACACTTCATAAGTTGTGCTCGGCCGGAAACACCGTCGTTCTTTTATATTAATCAGTTGTGCTTCTATATTCATCAGTTATGCTTATACATTCACCAGTTGTGCTGCTATATTAATAAGTTGACCCGCTATATTCATCAAATGATTTGTGTTTCTATAATTTGTGTTTCTATATTCTTCATTAGTTTTGTGCTTCTATATTTGCAGAAAATGAGTGATAAAATCAATAAAACGATCCCATTTTTTTATCAAAATCAAAACGACATCGCAAACTAGAACATCCACTCTTTAGAGCACCCAAAAATGATTGATGATAACATCCAACAACCTGGACTCAACTGCAAAACCAGATTTATTCACAAATGTGGTGATAGCACATCCACTGCGTAACTCGTATGCAACTACACCCAAAACTCCCTTTTTTTCCCGACTGGTAGGCAAACAAGTCAGTGGAAAATGATGATTTTTTTTTAGGCTTGAAGGCTGAAGACCACTTGCACGCCAACTTGCGCTCTCTAAATTATTATCTCTCGTCGAAGATCCTTTCCTTCGGTCCAGATTCAAAATCAAAACAAAATTAGTAGAGAGACTTGAAGAAATTAAATAAAGATGCTTCCATTAATAATAGGGTAAAAACTGAAAAAGAAATTTGAATTTTAACTATTTCGAACTATCTGAATTATTGATATAATCTCAATGAGTCAAACAATTTGCTACAAGGATGGTTATTGATTTGAGAATCAATTATAATAGGAATTTGATCCATGACTGCAAAGTCAAAAATAGCCAATCCAAAACAATGCCAATCATGTAGATAGTTAATATTTATTATTATTATTTATAACAAAACCATCTTGTAATCCTGCTCCCAAACCATCCGATTTATAGCAAAACTACCTTGTCCTGTTTGACTGCATACTTGCCTAACATCATGAGATCTAAATTCATTATAATATTACAAGTGTTTTCATAAATTAATAATAAAATTAATTAAACAAAAACCATCCGGTTTTGATGATAATCACCATAATTTGGTTAAAACCATTCCAAATTTTGCTTACTATAAATTAGCACAGCATTATCGGATTAAAATCTTTATTGAAAAATGTGTAATTTTTTTTGACTAATATCATAAAATAAAATTGATAATTATTTTTCTAAACTAATGTTATTATAAGAACTAAACTCATACTTTAAAATTATATCGTTTCTTCATCGAATTAAATTTATATTGTTTTGGTCACATAATTAAAACAACATATTTCGATACTCAATTAATCATAATTTTCAACAAATTTTAAAAAGCTAACTATATTTAATAAATTGAATTGAATTAATATTAAATAATGTCTCAAATTAGTTCAAAAAAATTTGTGAATTTTTTTTTCCCCGACAATTTATATGGTGGATGGAGAAGGCGTGATAGTTCAAAAGTTGTAGCTTTTTGTTTCCTTAATGATATATTCAACAACTTGCAATTGTGCACGTACAGCAACAAGGCCAAGTTGCATGAATGGACAGAGCAGCTGCCATAATTTTATACTATACTTTAATATGAGAAGCTGTTTTATTTAACGTCAGCATACTGTGTTACTCACTCCTCATAGTTGTGATTTCCTTTAACCAAAAATTATTACATGGAGATTTATCCTTCTTTCAGAAACAGTCGTGTACTGTCATTCAAAATGACATTATTTATAATACAAAATGATATCATTTTGTACTCGTAGCAAAATTTTGCGCAGCACCGGATCTCTGTCCAAATAGTAAAACCATGTATATTCCAATTATAGCCTTTTTAAGTTACAGCAGTTTTGCTTCAAGCATATTATGGCCTTTAAGTTACTCACTGCCATAATTACAGCAGTTTTGCTTCAAGCATATATAATAATACATTGTATCATTACTCCACATGAATGGCTAATGAAGATTTTTTGGTTTTTTCTGAGGTCTCAAATCTTTCTATTTTGATAGTGATGCAATAATACAATTCACACACATTTTGAGCAGCATATTTGATACCACTGAGATTTGTGTAATATTTTGTTCACTTGGGAAGGAGAGAACAGCTGCATTTGAAAAGAACATGTATGACTCAAAAATTGTTGATTGATGTGATGACATAGGAATGTGAAATGTGAACCCAGGTCTCCCACTCTAAACAGGATATCGAGAAATTATTGGATGAACACAATTTATCAAATGGATTGTGGACTGATGTGACACGTTAAAAAAAAAAATTCATAACCAATGAGGAGCCGCGTATTATCAATGTCCAACGGGTTCACACGATTCACACAATAATTTCTCCATATATAATATCACAATTTCATTATTAGATGTACGTACGTAACCATATATATATATACGTGAGGTTTTGATCGAGTTTCACTTTGATTCTTGTCGGGTTTGTACAGTAGATCAGATCGTGAAAAAGGATTGAAGATATGGCGAGCAGGATTCTATGAACAGATTGATAAAGAAAATGGGAATAGCTTGGAAGTATAATTACACGCCGATGAGATAACGTGTGGATGAATGATATGCGTATTATCTGGTGGTGGTGGTGGTGGTGCGAGTTACGTCTTTGGCCAGGTCTTCGGCGATGTGAGCCAGCGACTGCAGGTTGCACTTGACGATGGTATCCACAAAAGCGCGCGTGTCGTCCCACGAGTTCCCGGTCGGAATATCAACAACGTATGACTCGACCACCAGGGTTGCGGTTGTAGATCCCTCCCCCGCCGGGTGTACCGTAGTGACGGATCTGTAGTTGGAGAGGCGGTGGTCTCCTCCAACCACGCTGAACCCCATCACGTGCCGCTCCTCGTCTAAGATGTCGAGACGCTCGCGGCTGGAGGCGGCTGGCAGCCCGGACACGACGCGGACCTCTCTCAAACTACCCACTTCCCCTCCGCCCTTGATGACGTGGCAGCTCTTGAGGAATTGCTTGTAGGCCTGGGGGTTGTCGAAGCGTCTGACGACAGACCAGACGGTTTGGGGCGGGGCGGAGATGGTTTGGAGCACGGCGGAGCAGCACTGGTCGGGGCCGACTGCGTGGGTGTGGGATAAAGTGTCCACTGCCGCGGTTGACGGAAGAGGCATGAGGAGCCGGGTCCGCGGGTGGTGCGAGCACGGCGGGGAGCTGCACCCGTTTATTGCTCTTTGGAACTGAGTCGTAGTTGGAGACATCCTGCAGAGAGAGAGAGGGGGTTTGAGCATTAAGTTGCTCAGATCTCAATAGGTGATTAATAAATACTCGTAGGTGATTAATAATTTTTTAGAAAAATTTGTGCCAAAATAAAATTGATTGGTTATTATCGGAAAGAAAAGAATTTTTATTAATTATGATAATGAAGTGATTAATGTTTGAAGTTTTAAGATAGTTGCTGATATTAAATACGCATTGAAAATTATTTTAAAAAATTTTAATTAATTGACATGTAAAAGAAGATAGAATTCTAAATGCTCATGTGTGTTTAGTGGAATAAAAAATTTGGTGGATAATAAGAAAGAAAGTTTGTAGGAAAATTAGATGAAAAATAAAAAGAAAAATTTATTTAATATAAAGAATGTTTTAGCATTTTTCCACTATTTTTTATTCTAATTAAACAAGAAAAAAATAGAATAGATTCGAAGAGAAATCTATTTTTTTTAAAATTTTCTTTCTACCAAATTTTCCATAAACCAAACACACCAAATAAAAAAAAGCAGCTTGTAGTTTGTTAGAAAAAAAAAAGGAATAATACAAAACAGTTTATGCATTTAAAATCAGTAAATCAGCTAATCTAACTCATCTCCATGAAAACTACTTATAAAAGCTATTTCGAGTTGATTTTAAGATAAAATAGAAAAGACTTAAGGGTGTGTTTGGTTTGGGGAAAAAATGGTGGAAGGGAGAATTTAAAGGAAAATGGGAATGAAATCTTTATTTGGTTTAAAGAAAGTAAGGACACAAAAATTAGTTGGAAAGTTATATAAAAAATTAGATGAAAAATTTTAACAAACCAAAGAGTCTTTTACTACTTTACTATGAATTTTTCATCCATAACTAAACAAATAAAAATATGAAAAATTCATCTTCCACCAAATTTTCTTTTTCATCAAATTTTACCTAAACCAAATACAGTCTAAATAATTTTATTAAATATAATATAATATCGCTTGTTATGTAGGAATCAGGACAAACAAACCCAAATAGAGTAAATTATGATGAAACTGTTTGCTTCCAATTTCGAGTGTTAAGATTATTTTTGTTCTGTTTAGGTAGTTGAGAAAAAAAAATCATAATTCAAAAGTTCATCCGAAACAAGCTGTGTAAGAAATACATTCATAGTTCAAAAGCACATGGTTCATTCTGAATGCAAGTTCATAATTCATAGTACTAAACAAGTTCATTACGAACCATGAACAATAATCTTGACGATTGGAAGTGAAAATTTCTCTTTCGAGAAAAAAAAGCTCTCCATACATTTCCAACCGCTGTAACTTTCATGTCCACTCAGCCGTTATTTATCCTTCATTTTCCGCTATCCGGCCGCCCTCTGAAGGGGATTCTGACTGAATCCTGTAGGTTTGGTGTGTATGGCTCGATTGGAAACGACAGCAACCTAGGTGCAAGCTAGTAGTAGCGACGAACAGACAACAGAACGCAGGGTTAGTCCAGAACTAAGAAACTCGATACAGATTCTGATGCTTACAACTAGGGGTGCACATCGGTCAAGAATCGGACCTGACCGGAACCGATTTGGACCATAATTGAAATTGATAATTCTTAAGGACCGAATACCTGACCAAAAAATTTCGGGTGTGGATCGGACCGGACTGGTTTGAACTGGATTCACATAAATAATTAATTTTTATTGTAATATTAATAAAAAATAATTTTTATTTATATATTAATAAAATATATTTAATTATTATATTAAAGTATTATATTTTATTAAGAAATTGTAAAACCTGTCCATTTCAGTCCGGACCGAAATTTTTCCGATTTGAACCGGACCGGACCGGAATCCACAAAATCAATGGACCGAAGACCGGATCAGAATTAATCGGTCCTTTCTGGTTTGGTCCATTCCGATCCGGTTCCGGATCATTTTCCGGTCCAGACCGGATTTTGTACACCTCTACCTACAATCATACGGGAGAAACCGATTAAAGCCTGGAAAAATATCTTAGATGAAAAATAATGGATGTCAGACCAAATGTAGCAAAAGTTCAAGGATTTGTTAGGGCAAAATGGGGCGAAGCTGACCGTGTTCAGGTTTCATCTATGCTGAACGAGCTTTTTTTATTCAAAAGCAACTCCTAGGTAGGCATGCTCTAAGTTCTTATGAGAGGACCATAGTCTTTTTTTTACTATCGACCTCTAATTCTGAAGGAATGGAAGTCATGTTCGGAGACAGCAATAGGCTTTGTTGAAAATCTCACTATTCACGTGAAGCTACTAGTTATAGATCATGTGTTTTGGAGTGTAGAGGCTTCTAGCTTTATTGGACAGTGTATTGATCCAATGTGAATGTTAAAGGAAGTAACCATGCACATTTATCGTCACTTTCAAATAAGAGAATGACTCCATAATAGTTGTTATTATTATTGTGGAACAAAGATTAGTAATATTTCTCAACATTATTGGCCAATATGAATGTTACACAATGTGACCAAGTAAAGATTTCAATATTCATCCATATTTATTTTCGTGAAGTGTTAGATGCTATAATTGTACACTATTCATACTTCTTTTGAAGGTATATGTTACTTATATTTCTAGGTCATTATGAATAATTAAAATTTATATTGTGACTATCTCGATATCATGTTGTAGGGTGTGGTTAGCGCATTAGATGGTGCATATATTGTACCGATTAATAAGCATGCCATATATCGAGAAAGAAGAAGGGGTTAATGGTGTCAAAATATACTGAGTATGTGAATTTAATATGTTCTTTACATATATTTGGAGTTGATGGGAAGGTATACACATGGTTCAGGAGTTTTGAATGTAGTTGAGGATCCCGATAATAATTTTCCATTCCCACTCCAAGATAAATAATTCTAATAATTTAAATTCATTTTTACATAAATTAACCACTTTCATTTTTTTATAACAGATAAATATTATTTATGAGAAGTTGCATACATACATATCATATGTTTTATGATTTCAAATCATGGTGTAATATTGGTTGGGAGATTTCCGTCATAGGCATGTACGAAGGAAAAAAAATCCAATCATGTATTTTTTTCAACTTTGAAATGTAATCGATCATCCCTATGATTTTTCTTAAAGCAAGATTTGCTATATTAAAACGAATGGCCTCATTTGATCTTGATACAAAGAGAGACATTGTTATTGCGTGTTTTGCATTTCATAATTATATGAGAATGTAAAAATTGGACGATGAGATATTTAACCAATTTAAACAACTAAATATTATTATTGATAAAGAAAAAAAAAGTGGAACATGAGCATAATAATGGAGCGTTAGGTCCTTATCAGAACATATTAGATCAACAATTTATGAACAACTTACGTGGCGAGATCAGAAATAAATTACTGAACAATTTATATTGATAAAAGCTCATACTTCACATCATATGTTTTTCCTCTCATTTTTCTTTCCTTCTTAGTTTTCCTAAACCATACACACTATAAATAAAAGTAAATCATTCAGCAATCAGATGTGATCTGACTGGTAGTGAAACAATTAAAATTCTTATACAACATTTGAAATTCAAGATATAATTTTAAAGAACCACACTTAATTTTTCAAGACACACAAAACAACATTTCTACTAGGAAATGATAGTATGTTGCATTTGAGAGATTGCCCTAGTACAAGGCTGGCTAAGACCCTGTGCCAGCGGGTCAGCTGCACAGGGCCCCGAGATCGGTAAAGCCTCTGATTTTTTGTTGAGTGAGGGACGACGGTGAAGATCTGAAAGATTGAGAATTTACATGGGAGAGACGAATGACTTTAATGAAGTAGTTAAAAATGATGGAGATGGATGAAGAAAACATGGCAGAAGATGACGCGGAGCAGTGCAAGCGACTGTCGGCTGAATATGAAAATGCAGGGTGTAGTTAAGATTTCTATTTATCAATCTTTATATAGCTATAACTAAGTGGGCCATTTTTGGCAAGCCCATCACTTATTGATTTCAAATGAAAATTGTTTCATTCCATTTATAAGAAATTCATCTAATGCAATATATATGCAGTTTTTAGGTAAAAAAAATTTATTTTACTAGTGAAGCAAAAATAAATTAGCAAAAGTATAATATCTATATTTACAAACATACTGAATCTTATTTTATGTATTTATTTTTTACTTTTAATTAATAAAAAGTATATTATATATTTTTAAATATCATTATGTTTGATTATAAGGGTGAAAATTAATGGCAGTATCACTTAATTGGGTATGAAGGGGCACCTACTAGAAATTTATAGCATTGTAGTGCATATGTGTTTCACTTCCATACTTTTGTTTTTGCAATTCTACTTTGGGATATAAAAATATTGGCATATATTATTGAAATAATTTTAGATAAATTGAGTTAGAAATATAAAAAAAATATGATATTTTAAGCTGAATTTGTGTTACATAAATAAGAAGTATAATATTTCCATGTTGAATTTATAAAAATAAAAAATATAATTATTTTAAATTAATTGGAGAAACAAAAATTAAATATATATTATTTTTGTTCTATTTTTATCCTCTGCCTTTTTAATTGCTTAAGGCCTCAAAATTCGGTATCGTTCAGGGCCTCCAATTTGTTCGGGCCAGCCCTGCCCCAGTACGAACTAACGTCTATTCCTCGAATCTTGTAACCCTTGTGTATTTGATAATCATTAATAAGTGTCTCAGGTGTTTCATATGATTATTATTTCGATGATATTATCCTAATTGTTATTAAATAAGCATTCAGAGTGTTTCCCTGAATTATTAATCTTGTTAGTGTTACTTCATAATTATTAAATGAATATTTTGAATATGTAGTAATTAAGGTAGAAATGAGCCTTCTGAATTTCTGGTAGTGTAATACAAATGAATACTACTCAGTAACATTTCACGAATGACAATAAGCTGAAAACAGATTGAATTAATGTTTGATTTCGAGAGAAACGGCATACATCTTTGAGATCTTGGTGCATTATATATTCACACCCAGTTTATCCATTAATTAAAAACAATGATACAAAAACAAAGGCCAGAGCCCCCAAAAAGAGAGGGTAACAACTCTGATGGTAAGAATTAATAAGGTGTATAAACTGTGTCACGGATCGGATCAATAGCAGAGTGGCAAATCGGCCGGCGGAGGCTCTATGGACTCAAGCTCCCCAATCCCATTTTCCACCACGAACACCATCGCCAGACCCCAGGAGATGTGAACATCCAGATGACAATGCATGATCCATACCCCTGCCGCATCACATGAACACAACATTTATTATCAGGCTGCTTATGATTAAGATTTAAGTTTGAGAAAATGAAACAGTTGAAGAGTTTTTTTACCAGGGTTGTCAGCCACGAATCTTATGACTGACCAGCCATTCACAGGCACACCAACTGTGTTCCTCAGCGGCGGATCAACAAGATTGAATTTGGCAGTGTCTGTTTGAGGATCGAAGTTCCCGAAACCTTGCGCGAGGATGTAGAAATCGTATCCGTGGAGATGGATCGGGTGGTTCTCTCCGGTCACGATACTCGTGCCCTGCAGCACCACTTGCACGCTCGACCCGAACCTCAGCTTGTACACTTTGGTTCCCTTCACGGGCTGCCAGAGCGCTTGGCTCACATTGCCGGTGTAGTCGAACTGAACCGGCGGAGTGGCTGGGAAATCAGTGGTGAACACTCCTTGGATGCCTTGTTTGTGGGCTTGCAGCAATGAGAAGTTCGATGGAAGAACGAAGGAGACGTTGTTCATGCTGGACGTGAAACGCGTTCCGTTGGGTCCTTGGCACATCTGGGGCGGGTAGAACGGTGGGCAGCTGTCCAGCCCGAGGCCGACCGTCACGAAAAGGTCCTCGTCTATTTCGGTGGGAACCCGCGCTTTTTCGAGACTTCGGAATCTGGAAGTGAAGGCTGTGACGGAATTAGTGTCGTTGAAAGCTGGCATGAGGGGTAAGGGTGGGGTGAACTTCTTGGCAGGGCAGGCGGCAGCCTTGTACTCCAGAATGGCCGTGGTGGTGGTGTTATCAAACGCCGCGTTTTGGGCACTTTGGTAGGGGCTCGCCGCCATGTAATATCGGGATGGTGCCTGATCACCACTTATTATGACATCAGTTGTCTGGCCTGGTCCTAGCATGATGACCGAGGCCGTGAAGGGCTTGACGTAGGAGGCGTCCGCTCCCACCACCGTCAGCGCATGGTTCGCTACTGAGAAAAATAGCTCTTGGTTGAGCGCGGCGTTGATGACTCGCAGAAGGTGGGTGTCCCCCGTCGCTATCGGAACAATGGCAGCCGCGTCTGCATCACATTCATGTCACCAGGTCCCTTATACTTAGCTTGGTTTCGAACCTACATCGCTTGAGATTTTAGAACTGGATAGTATGGCGAGAAAACAAACCTTTGGCTGCGCAATCATAGAGGTCTCCAGGCTGACCGTTGATTGTGTAGGCATCAGACACATTTGGGGCTCCTCCTGTTTGCGTCGCTTCCCTGACAACATCTACCGGATTTGCATCCCACCACTCTCCTGGTCGGTCACATCATCAATGTAACGCTGTCACTTTCTTATGTTATCGTAAAAGATATTGTTACAAGAGTAAGAGATGTGAGATTTATGACCTAGAAGAATCGGCGTCTGACGTTTGGGCTTTTGAAAAGGGTAGGAAGTGCCTTGTTTGGGATAGATTATCAAAGCGCCGTAGACCGTGGCCCTGAGCCATGAACTATGAGCATGCCACCATAGAGTTCCTTCCTGGCCTTGAATGGTGAACCTGTAGGTATATGTACCTCCTGGCCTGATCGGGCACTGAGTCACGAATTCCGGTCCGTCAGCCCACCCGGTTCTTATCTGCCTTACACCATGCCTGTGTCAAGAAAACATATGAGCGTACCATACCCTTTTCCCATCTGGATTTGTATGTGATGGAATTACCAGTGGATGGTGATATTGTAGTGAGCTCTATTAGTCACTTTTACGACCAATGTGTCACCATTGTTTACTTCTAGCGTCGGGCCTGGCACCTGCCCGTTCACAGTGATGGCATTCACAGTCTTGCATAGCCTCTTCATCGGTGTTTCTTGAATCTGAAGTGACAGCTTATCAGTTCATGCAAAAATTTAATTCAAAAAAAAGGCGGGGCGAAAGGAGTAAATCAGACATACAACAAAATCATGGTAGTGGACTTTAACACTCGCGGCGAAACCGGAGGCAGCGCTCAGCAATAGCAGGAGGCTCATCAGAGCAAAGGAGCGGCGAGAGTTGGAGAAAACTCGGGTAATAATGTGTTCCATTGCCTCCTCCCCTTCAATGCCTTGGTTCCTTCCAGACAGATAACTGCAGAGTTGCTACTGCTTGGGAAGCAATGGGAGATAAGAAACGATATATAAACATAGGAAAGAAAGCGAGTGAAGGTTGATTCTGAGGTTGGTAGATTAGGTTTTGATTAAGAACATATGCATGATGGGTGACTGGCTTACTTGGGCCAAAAAAATGTGTAATTACAAGTCATGCTTGATGAAGTTGTTGCACCCACTGGCCTATCAAAAAAGTTAAGAAAGAACATATGTTGTTTCCATAATGGTTTGTGTCTCACGGGTCCTCATTTGGTTATGAAAAACACATACAATCTGGCATCATTGTTTGCCCAATGTTTTTGAGCATTTAATTGGTCATCATATCAAGATGTTGGACAGCTAACATTTACAAGATCTGAACAGCGCCTGCAGCTCTAAAGAAGAGTCAATGCAAGCCTGCTATGCTTCGGTTTGTAGATCACGCCACCATCATCCCAACTTAGTCAACATGCTCCAATCAATAGATTTGGGTGCCAATGTTTGCTTGTTAGCAGCTAGCTAGGCATCAGTAACCTGCTGGAAAGACCCACAACGTCACTTCCTCACAAGAGTTATCGGCTAAAATAGATTCCATGGCTCATATACACACAGTTACAAGGAATTTTAGAGGGTGCTTTTTTAAAACTTCGTTATGTAAGCGTCTTAATAAATCGAGTGTTTCAAGTGCCGTTAATAGTCTTTTTGATTAAAAGTTTCGTCTAAAGTTTTTATTGTTGTTATAAACTCTATTTTATTAATAATGATCTAGATGACCACAAAAGGGGCTTGAGGAGTCTATACAATCAGAAGGGCTCATAGAGCCTGCAATATTTCAGAAGGGCTCAAAAGTTACGTCTAAAGTAATACATAATGATGACACTTTAATGTAACAATAGTAGCCTAATAGTGTTTAGTAATATCTTTAGACGGTGTTTAAGATTCATAATCGCCATTTAGAGTCTATACATTAGATGGCACTTGTAATCGTAAGCTTCGTCATTTTATATTTTTATTAAATTTTGAAATATATGTATACACTATAGACAACGCTTTTAATTCATAAGTGTCATCTATATTGTTAATTTTTTTTTATATTTTGATTTTTTTCACTGATTTCTCCCAACAAAAACCATTTTGACTACAACAACATTTTAAAGCATGTTCAAACAGGTTTCAACTAGGTTCGGATACACATTGATGAATCAAAACATGTTTCTCATTGAGCAACAATGATACAACATCTACAAGTCTATCAATTTATTACAAATTTTCTCAAAACTTAGTTTATAACATCATTGACAATGCATATTTTTGACCCTATATAGATGTCAATGAATATTTCAGGGATCACTGTAGTCAAATAAAATCGGTAAGTACCGAGTCGAACCAAGAGGAGCACAAGGCTTGCTAGGCGCTAGTAACCTAATTAATATCTATTTAATTCTAGATAAATGAGTGAAAGTTGTTTTAAACTAATTAATTAAGAACTGAAATTGAAAACAACGGCACATAAATAGAATCGAATAGAGAAGATAAGCATCCTAAGATTTACTTCACCTAGATTGCATGTAAAACTAATCATGTGATTCAAGCGCAAATTAATCATCCAAATCATGCAATTTTAATAGTACGGCGTATCATTCAATAATTTACATGCAAGCCTGACTTCTGAGTGTTCCTACGCAGCAAATTATTGACTGCAATTGATTTCGTATTGTGTTGTTTCCCGGTTATGGTCTTCATAGCTCACAAATATTAGTCAAAGAATGATACACTAATATTTCATAAACATGCAACAGGATAAATAAACTATTCAATATTGCTAGATCAACTCCCGATTCTGGTCTTCGGTTGACTAGGACCATTGACTACAACTAAGTGAAATATCCAAACCAACCCGATTCTGGTCTTCGTAGGATGGAATATCCTAACTTAGAGGGTAATAGATTTAATCCTAAACAAATTTCTTAAAGTATGCATATTTAAACTCTGAATAACTACACATGACAATATTAAGGCGTTCCTAAAATAATGAACATGCACAATAACATTCAAAGAAGCACTAACAACATGGATGAAAAATATACTTAATTAATAAACATGAAAAGTTAAATTTACACACAACCTAGGATCCTAGGATAAAGACGACTGCTCACTACGCATAATTAAAAAAATAATCATAAAATAATTATGAAAGTAAAACAAGACTGGTAGAGGAAAGCTTAGTCTCTTGAAACTCCAACTCTGAACGGAATTCGCCCCTCTGGCCCTTCTGGCAGGAAGATGTGGTGTGGTGTCAGGCGTGTAAGATTTGAGCCCAAGACTTATATTTATAGTTGATATATCACCTTAGACTGTGTTCAGACGGAATTCTATCGCCAAAAGGGTTCCTAAATGAGAATTAGAAACTACATTTTCTGGGCCCGCCACGCGTAAGCTCGATCTGGATCGAGCTAGTGCAAAGGCAGTTCGATTTGGGTCGAGTTTTGGTTCTTCGTATTTACAGATTTGTCCCTGAACTTCTTTTTTGACAATTTGACCCCTGAACTTGGCTTTTTGTCCGATTTTAATCTAGTTTGCACTGTTTTCGTCTTTTTTCTCTTCCGAAACCAGTATTCTTCATTAACCTACAAGTGACAAAATCAACTATAAATTACTCATAATCGTTTGGAAACGACTCAAATATCTTAAGTATAAGTACTTAAAATAGGATAAATTATTGCCCTATCAAAATACTCCACACTTAAAATTTGTTCGTCCCGAACAACATAATATAATAGTATGAGGGTACAATGAATGGAATAATATGCAATCGAAAATATTTGAGTTCGTTTTCATTTATTAAAAAATCGTTCTTCATTGTTGGTTAAATTAAAACTACTCTAAAAAAATAAAAATAAAATCCTAACTCACTTTCGTAGGAATCACGGATGCATTTAGCATTTGCATCAAGCATTTAAACCTCTAGGTGCCCCTAGTGGATGAGTTATAGTCTCGTGAGGGGTTTCATAGACCGGATAACCCACAAATCCAAAAGTTTTCCAAAAATTCAATCTCTAGCATGAATATTCAAATAAAACCGCAATATCACAATGAAATTACAACTCAGAAATTAAGAACAAGTCATTAAAGTCAAACACTTCACATTGTGAAACAAACCATCATAATTCATACTCATAAAGATTTCAATACAACAATCTCAATGACCAATCAAATTTCAGTCAAGAACATAAATCACACATCGAAGTTTCCAGTCAATCATCTAGTCACACAAAACACTCCCGTCAACCGCCTATGCTAACAAAGGGCTAGTCCACGGGCTTAGGGCTCAAAGCTCGTTTCCAAGTTTCAAGATCAAGTCTAGTTCCGTAAGGAAAGAGAAGCTTGGCAAAGGAGTTTTATCAAAAATATAATAAAAAATCAAATCATGATTTCGTGCAAGCACAAAGGTCATTCTCTAATCTCAGTGCGGCATAGCCAATAAAAGTGTATGATGTGTAAAAAATAGGATCCTTACATAATAACACGGTCAAGGCTTAATGTGAAGTCTAGCATTGGCCTTTGGCCATTCAATTTTTTTTTTCTTCTCCAAATCTTTGGCCTTTGGCCTTCATTTTTTTTTTACTTTTCTCTCTAAGCCTTTGGTTTTTTTTTTGAGAGAGATTTTTTTCTTTTCTTTGGGGTGATGTAATCACTCCACACTTAAGACTTGACATTACATAAAGAATTTTCATAGGAATCCTTTTTTTTTTCATTGGCATATACCGTAAGAAATCAGGGTCATCGGAAATCAGTCTTTTTAAAAATTGATTTTGAAATTTTTTAAGACCGGTACCCATTGGATTTGAAAAATCGTTATAGTAAACTCATATTCAAAGCATGAAATAGACTAATCAAAAAGACAATTGCAAAGAAAACTAAATTCATAAAAATTCAGGCGTTATGCTTTTTCCTAAAACTCATCAAAATTCTAAGCATAAAATCATCAAAATAAAGCAGAAAATTTCAAATAATCCATGTAGAGAAGATGTTTTTTTTGAATGCATGTAGAGGTATAAATTCATGATCTCCCCCCTTCACTAAACGATGCTTAGTCCCTAAGCATAAATGTATAAAGAAACAAGAATATATGCTGATACATGCAATTCATGTCATGACATGGAATATGTGTGTGTAATCAGTACAATGAGGGTATAAAATACAAAGAGTAAGAAAGAAATACTCCCTCATTCAGCTCTGTCTCCAAATTATGTCGGCTTCACTACGAACAATAATTCCAAGGCATTGACTAAGGCACACATCACACAAAATTCATTGAGCAGATAAAGGTCCCCAAGTCATGACTATTATCCTAAAAACTAAAAAAATGAATAAAAAACTGACAGAGCGGGGTACTTTCCGGAAAGGCCTAGTTTAACGTCTTGGCAAGACATAGCAAAGGTGGTGGCCTTTGAAATCACTCTTGAGAAGTCCTTTGCTAGGATCCCTTCTCAAAAAGCCTTGAGAATAATCTTTTCGTCAATCCACCTTGAAATCCCATAGAAAAAACCGTCCACCAAAAATAGTATGATGTTGCAGCTTCAGGCGGTATCCAATTATGGTCCGAACTACCACGATTACCAAAAAAAGTACGATGAAAAAAAATTTAGATTGACTTTCTAAAATAAAATTTACTGTTACACTTTTAAACTAATTAATATTATTACAATACTTAGATTCATGTGCGAAAATTACATCGTTTGGTTATCAAAATAAATAAAATTATTTTGTGCACATGAACAAAATGACGTCTTTTTACACTCAATCATCCATAATCATCAACAAATTTAATAATATCAATTATATTTAAAAAATCAAACAAATTAATCTTCAACATCATTCAAAATCAGTCTAATTTTTTTTTCATCGCACTTTTTTTGACAATTGTGATAGTTCGGACCGCAATTAGGTAAGTGGTGATAGTTCAAAGCCCATTTTAGATTTTTCTCAAAATTTTAATACGCATTTTGTGCATTTATTCATTTTCATCTTATATTTTATATTATATAATTTATTATATTCAAGCACACGTACATGGAATCTCGGTAGATAAATAATTATTATTTCATCTTTTCTTATTTGTAATAAATAGTTAAATCCGCTTTTTCAGTTACAATGAACTATGACTAGATGATGTGCAACCGACTTAGTGTTGAGAATGATGAGTGTTGAGAATGATGTCTGTATATATGATTTTTGTGCTTTTGCTCAAACTTATACCTAAGAGAATTCTAATAAAAATACCATTTTCTGTCTCTGTATGAATTGTGGCAACTCTAATTTAATTGACCAAGTTGAAGTGGCATCTCTGACGTTACACTATTGACGTATTTTACAAACTTTGGTATTTGCATGATTAGTAATTTGAAGGAGTTGAAACAAGCACTTGTCGGCCCAGGAGTCCCAATGCGTGTAAGACGAATACGAGGATGATGATTTCCGTGAAATACTAGGCGATGTCTTGCAAATTAATAACCAGGAAGACACCACTATATATTTCCGGGTTGCACCTCGGGATCCATTCCGCATGGGGTTTCTTAACTCCACATACTGCAATGATATGAAAGTATTCAATGTGGACACACGAGAGACCTATATAGCCACTAAGTTGATAATGTCAGACAATGAAGCAGACTTGTGCTACTTCATCCCATATAACAACAACACATTACAGTAAATACTTCGATTATAATTATTTTTTCTAATTTATTTTTATTTGATAATCTCACTAATACTTTACGTACATAATCTCTATAGTTATCAATGGACACTGAAATTTGTATTTCCCAAGAAAAATCTCATTGCACCCGTGCTCGATGGGCTATGACCTTAACACGACGATGAATGACATCGTCGTTGTGCTTACTTCCAAATGCCCATTTTCATATGAATTTAATAATCTTATTTATATGATTGATATTTATATTTAGTGATGAAATTTTATAGAACAATGCGTAAGTACCGTCAGAGCACAAATAGACACTAGATGGATTGTTCTTCAGGTAATTATATTTATTTTCATTCAAATCAGCAAATAATATTACTTTGAGAAATTTGTTTGTACAATATAATCATTAAACTCATATGCTACAAATTTGCAGGTGTTGAGACAACCTGAAAAATAATTATCGTGCAGCTACTTTGTTATGCGGTTCATGAGAGATATTTTGACGCACATGGCTAACCGACCGGGACATGTGATTGAAAATCTTCAAAGTGTAAGTTCTATTTATTTAAATTTGCACGCATTTCACAAGATCTTTCTTTATGTTGAACTTTATTTTTAATACATTTATCGTTAATGTCTAATATGTGTTTTATGCAGGATATGGTTTTATCGTACGGTTTCCAAACCTATAACAATAAAGTACTCTTGGATGTCCGCAATGAAATCACACGATTCGTAATCGAGTAAGCAAAGACCGCAATGATAAATGATGTAATTCATTAACTTGTGCGTTAGGTCTTTGTTACTACACTCTTTAATAAGTGATGTTATATGAACGATTTGCAAGTCATAGGATTATGAAATGCACATGTGTGTAACTATTTGAAGAGCCCTGTAAAAACAGGTTTCAAAAACCTGTAAAGTATGCCTAATTGTTTCAAATTGGTTTTTGTTTGTATGGTGGTATTTTATAATCAAATTAGATGTAAATAAACTTTACTTAGACGACGCTTATGTGTCAAAAGCGTCATCTAAAATACGAATTTAATTTTTTATATAAAAAACTATTCATAAAGAAGATGACGTTTATTCGTTACAAGCCCCTTCTAAAGTCATATATTGGATAACACTTAAAAATTTAAAGTGTCATCGAAAGTTCATAACATAAGATGGCGGTTGTCATATTTAAGCGTTGTCTAATGTTATATACTTTAGACGGCCCTTGTAACAAATAAGTGTTGTCTAATGTATAAACTTTATATGTTGCTTGAAACAAATAAACGTCGTCTAATGTATGCATTTTAGACGGCGCTTGGAACCTAAGACTTATTAAGACGCTGCAATAGACGGCGCTTATGATGCCCAATTTAATTAAGTTCCATGATACGTGGTTTTCGTAGTGGTGTTTAGATGGTGTTCTTTACCGGTAAGTTTCATTTCATCTACAAGCACCGTCTAATACAAACACCGTTAAATATTTTTCCCCGTACTGGTGATCTAGTTGTCTAGGGCCTGCCAGCGAGAGCTTAATTTCTCATATGTTTCATTAAAAATACTGATATAATTGTCGTCCAAAGATAACCTGTATTATACACTGACATGAAAAGTAACCACCCTACAACAACTTAGTAGAAAAAAAACGATTGATTCTTTTGGAGATTTGCAGGCTGATGGAAGTTAAAGATTGCTTACAATACAATCTTGAATTACGCAGCACCAGCTTGATCCAACAAGTATAAAATCCATTTGATTTGTACAATTCAGCTTTATGACTTTAGTGCCAACTGCCAAGTCAAAGAAAGTTATATGATCAAACTAGTTTGGAATCTAATCCGGATGGTTTGGAAACCTGTTGATGATAATTTACTGCCTTGTTCCAAAGCCAAGTGCTCAGAGAAACGTCCGGTAGCTTTACGCCTACCTGTAGTGTACTAGACAATTGAGTCGGGTAGACTCAAATTCAGAACGCCCAGATCCATTTTTTTAAGGTTTGGGTCTACTCAGTTGGGTCTATGTACCCGTTAGGGTCTATCCATTTAGACTCTTTTGGGTCTTAGACCCATTAGGTTTTATCCATTTGGATCCTTATAATGGTTTTCTTTAGGTTTTTTTTGATAATTAGGTTATTTAGATTTGAAATAAAATAAATTTTTATAAAAAATAATTTTTATAAAAAAAATCAAAAAACAAATCTTAAAAAATAAAAAATAAATTTTAAAAAATATTTCTAAAAAACAAAAAATATTTTAAAAATGAGTTACTTTTAAAAAATAACATTTATTTTTTATTTAATTATTTTCAAAAAATTAATTTCATTTTAAAATAAAATTATATATAAACATATATTTAGTATTTATTTTATTTGATAATTTAGTATTAAAAAATTTATTTTTGGTCTAATGAATCTAACGGGTACAAATAATGGGTCTAGGTTTAAATCCAAAATTTATTAAAATATTGGATCTGGATCTGGACCCAAATAAAATAGATTTGAATCTGAGTCCTTCCAAATGGATATGGACCGGACCATTGACACCCGGTGCACCCAGCAGGAGAATGTGTTTCTTCATATCTCTCTTTCATTAGTTCTCTTGCTCCATGTTGTGCATTTTTCAGTTTACAACTTTCAGCTTGTGGTAGATTGTTTCGTGAGCTTGAAAATATGAATTTTCAGAAGGAGCTTAGTCGCAAAACGTGCCTCTTTCACCAGGGAGTTAGTTTGATGACTTTCAAGAATCGAATCATCTCTTAAAGTTGACGCCAACGTGTAACACGGAGCTGTCGTCTGACATTGGCGTCCCTAGGTTTAATTTCACGTGCATTATTGACCGGAAATGTTTATTTTTAGAAGGTATCACGATATGTCTTCGCATACCACAAAATCAAACTGCCCCTGAAAAATGAAAACATCATCTGACCTGAGATCTTCAAATTCATTTAGGGTGTGTTTGGTTTGAGGAAAATTAGAGAAAGAAAAATATGAGGGAAAATGAATTCTTTCTAAAATCCATTATATTTTCCTTTTGTTTGGTTTGTGGTGGAAAATTTTGTGGAAAATATTAAAACCTTTTTTAAATTAAACAAATTTTTCTTCAAATTTTCCATATAACTTTCCGTTTAATTTTTCATCCCCAATTTTTTCCTAACCAAACAAAAAATTTCTTCTCATTTTCCCTAAAATTTTTCTTTCCCTCAAATTTTCCCTAAACCAAAGTTAGGGGTGTCAATGGGTCTGTTCCAAACCCATTTGGAATGACCCAGACCCAGACCCGTTTCATATGAGTTCGGACCCAGACCCAGACCCAATAATTTTATAAATATTGGATCCAAAACCAAACCCATTATTTGGACCCGTTAGACCCGTTAGACCCAAAATAAATTATTTTAATATTCAACTATCAAATAAAATAAATAAATAAATATCAATTTATAAAAATAATAAATTATGAAAATATATGTCTATACTTAAATTCATTTTAAAATAAAATTTTAAAAAATTATTTTAATTTAAATTTTGGTAAAAAAATATTTTTTAAAAAAAATTAATTTCATAAAAAAATATTTTTTTCAAAAATATTTTAATTTTTTTTCAATTTTTTAAAAATATTTTTTGATTTTTTTTATTTTTAAAAAATATTTTTTTATTTTTAAAATTAATTTTTTATAAATATTAATTTAATTTAAATCCAAATAGACTAATAATAAAAAAAACTCAAAAAGATCCATTTTAAAGATCCAAATGAGTAGACCTTAATGGACCCAAAACCCAAATGGATCCAAATGGATAGACCCTAACGGGTCCGAAGACGCAAATGGATAAACTCAAACCTAACAAAAACGGGTTTGGCGGGTATGAGTCTGGTCTACCCTGCCCAATTGACAGGCCTAAACCAAACACAGCCTTAATCTCCAAATCGTGTCTTTGGGCTTTAAAAGTCAAGTTCACTTTCCATGGTTGGTTCAGGTGGGCGTGAATCTTAAACAGCATGCCAAATGGCCAATCCAATGGCTGGCCACTTCATTATTGAGTAGCTCTAGTGATAAAACTGAAACATTTCTTAGCGGAAATTGTAACACACTACAATTAGGTCGTCTTTGTTAATGAAAATTTGATGGAAAAAAAAGTTCGAGGAAAAAATAAGAAGGAAACGAATCTTTGAATAATTTCATCTAATTTTACTGTTGTTTGGTTTATAAAGAAAATTTCAAATAAAATAGTAAGAAATCCATTTTATTTTCTATTATCATAGAAAATTTTATGAAAATATAGAGAAAAATAACTCTTCATCACCTTCATAAATTATTTTTTGAGAAGGTTTCGGTTATGTTTATAATTTTCTTTCATTTTGAGAGCTCACTTGTCCTTTTTATTGGTCGCATTGCCTCATCAGACACGTATCGGATCTGGAAGCGCGGATCTAACCTTCGTGCTGATATGACTCTTGCTGGTTTTGATGGGCTTCGTATTCAATGGTCTGACCAGACCTTTCTTTACCTCGGAGAAGGATATTGTTTAGAAAATGGTAATGTGAGCTTGCCATCTGGTTCTTTGATTGTTCTTTCTCACAAAGAGAATAAAATTACAGAAGCTCTAGAAGGAGCAGGAGTGCAGCCAAGCGAAGCTGAAGTTGCTCATGAAGTGGCTTTGATGTCTCGGACTAATATGTATAGCCCAGATGTCAGGTTGAGCATATTCCTCACCTGAACCGGAGGCGACAGGAAAGGACTGAGATGGTCGGAATTTGGAGGCATGCAAAGGTCTGCGATATGCTCCATGTGATGGTCAGTGTTAAGTCTATAAGAGTCCCAGGTGCAATGACAGAGGATGAACTTTTCACCGCAGATATGAAGAGAAGTTGGTAAATATTGGAGCTGAAAATGACGATCTACAGACACCTGCGCCACAAGCAAGCTCAGTTTCATGCACTTAAAATCGTAAAGTTAAGTTTAGCCGCGGTTTGAAGACGTGTCTGACTAAGTCGAGCAATGGTTTCAAAGAGTGATTGAATTTAAAATCCAATTGCGATTTGAAACGACGGTTTGGTATAAACCAGACACGATTTGAGATATTGATTGTGCCACGTATGTGCCGACTAGAATAATATTTCGTCTAGCCACCGTCTAGACAAAGTTTGACACCACGGGTAGAAGTAACTGAAACACATAATTTTAAACCACGATTAGTCTCAAACTCTCAACTAGACCATTTCATAAAACCTATTAAATAGAGGGGCGGTCGAGAAAACAAAATTTGCAAAAGAATCAGATTTGAAAAAAAAAATCTACAACTTCACCATCTTCAAAATCAACCCATGAAATCCCTCATTTGTGTTGAAAGATTTTTCATATTCATTGCCTAGGCCATATTTTGCTTTATATAGGATTGAAAGTTTTTCTTAAGAACAACAGTTTCTTCATATTTCTGTTTAAACTTTTTAATTTTAAAGGTTGTTCACCTCCATACTTGGTAGGGCTATTCTCCATATCCTATTAGAGTATCTATGATACATATTCGAACGGCTAAAATGGTGTCATTTTAGATTATGTTAGGAGTTTTAAGATTTCAAAATTTTAGAATATTTATTATTTTAGGGTTTTACAAAATTTTGAGTTTCAAAGCATTCAAATTTTTAGTATTTTTAAGATGTTTGAAAACCCCAAAACGGCTTTATTTCATAACCTAAAAAAATATTAAATATCAAAAACTTGAAAACACAAAAAAACTAAAATTCTAAACTTCAAAACCTTACAATCATAAAATACTAAAAATCCTGAATATAAAACACTAAAATTTTTAAACTTCATTCAAAATGGTGTTATTCTAATTGTTCGGATATATAACTAGTATGCTCGACATGATATCATTATTATATTTTAGTTTATAGGCGGCGTTTCATTTTTGGACTTTATACGACGCGTTTACGTGAAAAGTGTCATGTATAATAAAGCATAAAGGAGCTATACCGTTTTGTTGTCAATCTAATTGTTTGGATATGTAGCTAGTATACATGACATGATATCACTACTTCATATTAGTTTATCGGCGGTGTTTTCTTTTTAGGTTTTATATGGATCTTTTGAAAGCGTTGTGTATAATAAAGCATAGAGGAGCTGTACCGTCTTGATTTAAACTTTATACAATATATATTTATTTTTTTATTTTTCTTTATCAAAAGAGTTTAATGTGGCTGGCTTATTTTTTATTCTTGGAATAATTGTCATATTAGTCATATCGGGGATTCATAAACGTGTGGCGCCGGAAGGGGTCGAGGGCGTGGTGTTGGATGGGTGGATGAGGGGATGGTCCAGATGCTTGTACAAGTAGAAATGATGACAACAATGATACTAGTTCAACTAATAGCTAGCGAAAAAGATGCCTCTTCATTTGATGAATATTGAGGAAGGGGTCCTTTTATGATCGAGTTTGGAAAACCGCCAAATCCATCTTGCCATATTCGTATCATTAAAAACATGTCAATACACTAAATTTTACATCGTTTATTATACTATAATCTTGTTTGTTGGTTGTATTGATGATAAAATATTATTAAAGTATGAGACTTGATACCATCATTTTTATTATATACTCTCATCTATTATTGCATAATTGTATACTTTGCTTGATACCCTCTCTTCGTTCATGTATTGTACGTACTTCATTTTTGTACTTTTTATTCATAAAGTAGTTGTGATGAGAAGGTGGAAATGAAGGTATTAGCAGTGTTGCGATGTAGATGGTCAGTAGATTGTGCCACCTATGGACAAGCAAAGAAAAAACATGTGGACAGTTTTTAAAGAGCATTGTGTGAGAAATTTTATGTATGTTGTTTCTTTGCATTCGATAAAGTCATATTAAAATTATATATTACTAACATACTTTATAATGTATTGACTAATCAACTGCCTTGTGTTCATAGACATACTATGTGTATAGCAATGTTATCGTGATAAAGCAGTTTTGACACATATTGAAATGACTATGAACAGAGAAATTAGTATCGAGTATAAAAGAGTTGTACAAAATGCTAAAAAAGTGGATTGTTCATGGAGCAGGAAGGACTTGAGTACTTCTCTGTAGATGTTTGGAATATATTTTGCTCATACCGAAAATCTCCTAAATTTCTCAGAAGGTCAGCAATTAGTACATTAAAATGTAGCAAGAATCGTCTCCCCCACTCTAAGAGGCCTAAATTATTTAGGCTAGAACTTGCTTGTATATTGCAAGCACCATGGTTCACGATCTTGACATCAAACGGCGTCGCTTGAAACTTTCACCAAATACGACGCTGCCGTTCCGACGTCAGGAGCTTGGCGATGAGGACATTGACTCTCGTTCGTTCTCCAGTTTCGCCTTCGCTATGGCCGAAACCGAAACCACATGCATTATCCCGCCGATTCCGCGGCTCCGATTTTCTTCAACATCGTCGTGATCTTAAATCCTATCTTCTCCTAGCAGATCAGCGTCGACCGGGATTAGCGTTATTCACGCCACCGTCGGCAATCGAAGATGATGATGGAAGTTCAAGGTGAGGATCCGCTCTCTGCATCCCGAGAAGACATGGAGTCACTCGTTCTCGACGAACCTACTTCATATTCATCACCATCGGCCAAATTGAACGGCCATTCCGCCGCCGGAATTCATCCCTTATCACACCCGCTGGCGTCCAGGGACCTCGATTTGCTGCTCTCGCCATCATCCCAAAACCCTAATTTCGACTCTGTCGATTCCTACCTCGACTCGCCGTTTGACGCCGATGCGGTCGTCAAGTCAATCGATTCGCCCAACGGCGACACCAACGGACACTGGAGTCCCAAACCGGTTTCCGGATCGTCTGAGTATATCATGATCTCAGTTTCGGATCCGCTGAAGGAGCAGCAGGAAGTGTCGAGCTCGCTCGTTCCTGGTGGAAATTATTACTATACTTATATGATCACGACAAGGACGAATGCTACCGATTTTGGAGGGTCGGAATTCAGAGTCAGGAGGAGGTTTAAGGATGTGGTGACGTTGGCTGACCGCTTAGCTGAATCTTACAGGGGGTATTTTATACCTTTGAGACCCGATAAGAATGTGATGGAGAGTCAGGTGATGCAGAAACAGGATTTCGTTGAGCAGAGGAGGGTTGCCTTGGAGAAATACTTGAGGAAGTTGGCTGAACATCCGGCTATTAGGAAGAGTGATGAATTGAGAGTTTTTCTGCAAGTTCAAGGGAAGCTTCCCTTGCCTAAGACCACAGATGTGACTTCTAGGGTACTTGACGGAGCTGTTAAGCTTCCAAAACAATTGTTTGGGGAGTCATACAATGGGGCAGTGGATATAAGTGAGGTCACTCAACCTGCCAAAGGTGGGAGGGACTTGTTTAGAATGTTTCGGGAGTTGAAGCAGTCGGTTGCAAATGACTGGGGAGGACCGAAGCCATTTGTGGACGAGGAAGATAAGGAGTTTTTGGAGAAGAAACAGAAACTACGGGACTTTGAGCACCTGCTTGCTGATGTCTCCAACCAGGTAATATTGTCATCTTCTATCGAGGCATCTGCTACATGTGTCTGCTTATAATTTCTGTAATTGGTATATCTATTTTGAATTGTTTTGTTATTGCTGCATAGGCAGAAATACTAGTCAAAGCACAGCTAGAAATTGGAGAGACCATGGGAGAACTGGGACTATCATTTATAAAACTTACCAAATTCGAGACTGACCAAGCTATGCACGACTCACAAAGAGTGCGGGCTGGTTTCATGAAAAATGGGTCTACAGCCACAGTGAAAGCAAGTCGATTGTACCGTGACTTGAATGGGCAGACAATGAAGCATTTGGTAAATTGGATAATTTTTCTGACAAATAGTTGTATAGACTTTTTAGATTGCAATCTGTAATTCACTAATTGCAGAAAACGTATTTTAAGTAAGTGGTGAGGGCATGCTACCTCTATTTATATGGTTGTATGCAGCATTGTTGCTCACAGTTGTGATTTCAATTACAGGATAAATTACATGACTATCTAGGGGTAATGGTAGCTGCCAACAGCGCATTTTCGGACAGATCAAGTGCGTTATTGACGGTGCAGACTCTATCAACCGACCTATCTTCATTGTACACAAAGATTGAGAAGCTTGAAGCTGCTTCTAGCAAAGTATTTGGTGGTGATAGGTCTCGTAGTCGCAAAATAGAGGAGTTGAAAGAAACTGCTCGAATCACAGAGGACGCTAAATCTTGTGCAGTTAGGGAATATGAGCGGATCAAGGTAAGGTTTGTTTTTGTTTGTTTGACTTCATCTAGTTTTATCTGCTCAATTTCTAAGTAACTTATTGTACAGTTTCTCTTCCTGTTTCAATTCTGAGTGCCTTTCAGAGCTGGGAAGTCATACTTGCAGTTAAATAATTTCCCATTAAGATTGTGCAGTATATTATGTGAACTAAAACTGTAACTTATAAATGTAAAATTTATTTGATAGAGAATCATATAAGAGTCGTAATTATGAATGTAGATCAAATTTTAGACTGGGAAGATTCGTTGCTTAGTTGGTTCTGGGTAGCTTGTATATGATCTCTACATGACTGTGATCAATAATAGGTTATATGTTGTCTTTTGCCTTTAATTGGTTATTACTATACTTTTTATCAGTGACTACTCAACATATTTGTACTGTTCAGTTCACAGTTATTTGTTGCTTTGATGCACGTGCACTATTAATATAAAAATGTCGATGGGTGAACTTTTGAAATAAATGATAGAATTTAACTACATCTAATCTGAATATATTGATGCTATCTCATAATTACATGTCGATCTATTACTATTACTTCATTGCATGCCAGGATTTTATCTTTAAAAAAAATTGGTTGTTGTTCTTGGACAATTTGGGATATTTAACCTCCCATTTGAATTTGAATTGTTAAAGATGAACTCCAACTGTTAATCACCTTGCAGGTTAATAACAAGAATGAGCTTCAAAGGCTGGATAAAGAGATTCAGGATGACTTTCTTAATATGTTAGAGGGCTATGTTGCTAACCAGGTAACTTCCTCTTATTTCAACTCGTTGCTTGGTCATAGGGCTTTAGATTTCATGGTTTGTTCAAGTATGCTCAGTCTTTGATACACGCGTATTACAAACTACAGAAAGTGTCTGCTTATCATCTTGATTCTGAATGTCCTCGGATCCTCGCAAATAACTCTCACAAGTTTTTTTATCGGCACTGTACCGGAATTGTTATTTGTGGGTGCGAGGCAAACAATATTTGTTTCATGTTTTTGTGATTACTTTCTAATCATGCACAAATTTGGTTAAGCTTTTCATGTTTGATTCTTTGAGGCATCATAAAACTGTATGCTACTATAAACAGGCGGGTTATGCTGAGAAAATGTCGGCTGTGTGGGAAAAGGTTGCTGAAAATTTACAAGAATATGCCAAAGAAAGCAGCTGAATGTACACCAAGTTTTGATCTGCAGCCCAGACACTCTTGTTAATAATCCATCAGACGAGATGTTTGGAAAAGAGAAAAAAGTGAGTTTGCACATACCACTGTTTTAACCGCCTTAGTTATCTGCCCAAACAATTATATGTGTGAAAGATGCATGGTGCATGTATACTTTCATGGCAAACCTTTACATTCATAGAAAGGATGATATCGATGCCAAAGTTTAATCAGGCACCTGCACTAATTAGTCCTCAATGGGTGCTCATTTTTATAAGTTTTTCTTCATGTTTTCGCACAGTTTTAGTAAGCTATAGAGATTCTTTTTCTGGCTTGCAAAATTAATGCTGTATCATTTGTAAGGGAAACGCTCATCGGCATTTACATTGATTACACTGTCCTGAATTCGAAGGTTGTTTTCCATTCACGTAGTGTGCTATTCCCGCTGGCTGTAACGTTGATTCTAGTTGTCCTAAGTTCAATGCTTGCTTCCATTCACATGGTGAGCCGTTTTACTAAGATCTCTTTTTGAGCATACATGGCGTTTTAACTTGTAAATTGATCAGTCACAATCCTGTTTTTTAGCAATGGAGACTAAAAATGAACAGTGGCTAGTGGCTATTTCAAAATAAGTCAATTTCTATGAACTTTTTTTTTAAAAAAAAAAGGTGTATCTGCAAACGACAACGGAATGCTTAACATTTCATTGATAAATAAAGGAACGATCATAAGGCGAATAAGAAAGAGAGAGAAACCCTCGTATCATAACGTGTCTATTCTTTTGGATTTTTACTGAATGTGAGAATAATACTAGTTGGAATGGTTCATGCGATGCATAAATGTGCGTGTGACCAATCATTCCGGTTCGTGCGTTATTTTAGAACATAGAAGAATAATAAATGCAATGAAGTTGGATGATTAGGCTCTCTAAGGCATGTCATAGAGTGTGTGTTCGACATTTTGTTAGCAACTTCATGATGAAGGTTTAAAACAATGAGCCCAAGGATTTATTATAGGTCCTCGCTTACAAAAATCAGAATGAAAAATTTGATTCCAAATATGGTGATTTAAAGAAGTTATTAAGGAACGACGCTGAAACTATCAAGTAGTTGAATTCTACACCAAAAGAAAAGTGGTTGATAGTGTATGATGAGGATGGTCGTCATTGGGATCAATGACAACAAACGCAAGTGACCTTTTCGATTGGCTTCTTAAGGGCGGAAGAGATTTGCCAATAACTGCTTTGATTCATTTCACTTCCAAATATACCATAAATATTTTATGACTAGCCATGAAGAGTATCTTGAGCATACTAAGAAATATTTACCCGTTGTTGGTGAGGTAATTACTAAGATGATAAAAAAGACAGCTGCGCATGAAGTCAGCATGTTTCACATTGACAAATTAAAGACTTCTGTTTGAATGGTTAAGACTCACAACATACAGTCAGTCAGTCTCTTTAAAAGATTTAATTCTTATTGGAAGTGACAAAAAATACATTATCCTTACATGCATGTGTTGGCGGTGGGTGTAGAAATGCATCACTCCAGATATTATTGTGTAGTTGACGAGCACATGATGGATGTGTATCATAAGACATTGGGTCCATTATTGTATCCTTTACCTGACGAAGTCTATTAAGAGATCGGTACCGCAAAAAACCATGTGCCAAATGAGCACTTTAGAATACCACCACAAAGAGGAAGACTAAACACACAAAAAAAGATCAAACGATATGGATTGTGTGGGCCACGGAAAGAAGAGGGACAAAGCTACCTAGACACCAAAAGAAGTATGGCTTCTGTGGGAAGTTGAGGCAAATTCAGAATTCTTGTGAACTTATCTGAAAAAACTAAATTCGAATTTCATTTGTGGTTTTTAAGAGATTTCAATGACGAACTTGTGATTCATTTTAAACATTATGTCGCAAACTTAGGTTGAATTTTTTTGGACTTATAACTTTTCGTTTTATGAACTTATGTTATAAATTTCTTTGAAATTTGTAATCGGTTAATTCTTTCATTTTGAGTTTTTGCTTGTAAATTTAATTTTAGTAAGAGTCTTCTATATAGATATAATGCGTTCATGTGGCGGTAGTATCACTAGAGGTTCTGATAGGAACCCCTCTCGTCCCCGACGCTCGGGTAAGAAGCCACATTCTTCT
>NQLW01000011.1:7224069-7235555 GCA_002312845.1 Kalanchoe fedtschenkoi
TTATGGATGATTGTTTGTACTTCAAAATTACATGAGAGTTTACACAACTTGGGTGAAGTAGAAATCCTAAAATATTTCCGTCATACAAAGTACACTTTCCTTTTCATCATTGCTTGCATAGATCCCAATTCAACCAAAAATATTCGTCTAGGATTAAATATTCATCAACTAGGGTATTAGTGCCTTGATAAGCCTTACTTGCTCCTCTGGGTTCGACTCGAACTTCCCGAAATCATTTGGCTGCAACTGACCCCTAAAACATAACTTGACAAATATAAAGGGTCAAAAATACGCCTGTCATCGGGAATGATCAAAATGAGGCATCAAAAGTATGCTACACGATTGGTCTATGGGTACGCAAATTGGATCGCATAATGAAATCATCATGATAAGCTTATTGTGAAAGGAGTCACAGTGTATGACGAGGCGTTACAAAGAGAGTATGTAGACTGGTATAGAAGGGTCACACATCACATCATTTAACCTATCTTTTCACGTGAGCATGTATCTGTCGGCTACTGGAGACCGCACCAGTTCAATAAGTGCACCGTGAAATCAAACACGTAAAATTTGTTGTATATAATTTGAAGCTAATGTTTTGTGTTCTGTACTGGTGAAAGCATTAGTGTGGTCTTGCAAAGCCACCACTGATATTTTTATGGATGATGTTCGGAAGGTTAAAAAATTATTTATGATTTATTTCAATCTTGTTGGAATGAGTTAAAGGGCATGAATGAAGACTCTGTAGTGGCTATCGATTATTTGGACATCTAACTCTGTCTAAGTAAGAAATCTTACAATGTTAGATTATTACATTTATAATAGTAATAATACATAATACTTAGCTTACGTTGAGAAACTTCTTTTTTCATAGACTTTGCCGACTTCATAAGATGCTGTATCTGTGGATGATTCTGATGATAAGGTTTCGAGCACCGAGTTCAAGGGTTCTTCTTCAGTGACTCAAGTAACTCAAGTACATGAGGCGGCATATGAACAACCCAAGGAGGATATGCTGAGGAGTCTACACACATCGAGAAGATGATGAATTTCTACTCATCGAAAGAGCGAGTACAAAGATGCTTCGAAGGGAAAGGGAAAAAAATGATTTGTTCACTAATATTGTGATGGTGTATTGAATTGATTAGAACAATTGTAATTTGAATATTGTTGAATTTCAAACATCATAACTCGATAACCATTGTATGTTTGAGTCTTTAAATTTATGAATATGAAATTGTTACTAATTCACAGTTAAATTTTTGGCGATAAAGTACAGAAACAAGGGAATATGATTCAAAAAATTGAGTCAAAAAAACTCAGAGAGTCAGCTAAAACAAACAGAGAATGAGATCTCCGGCTTTCCTAAAGCAACAAGTAAATGACACGTCTAGTTTTCTTAAGCTATATATGTCTTTCGGCTGATCAAAAAAACTTAGAGAGCAAGCTAAAACAAATCGGGAATGAGATCTCTGGTTTTTCTAAGACAAAACACGGATGACATTTCTGATTTATCCAGTAATATGACTTCCAGTTAAGATCAAAAAAAGCTCAGAGAAAATCTTAAAACAAATCGGGAATGGGATCCCCGATTTTTGTGAAGGAACACGCTGATAACATTCCCATTTTTCTAAAAAACTTATAATTTGAATTACGGATTATTGAGTAAAAAAAACTCTAAGAACATGCTCGCACAAATTGTGAATTTGTTCCCCAATTTTGGCCGAGTAAAACATGCATTGCATCCCCAGTTTGACACGCTAGCACAGGTCATGTCACATGTCTGCTAGCATGTCAAGCCGGGTATACTATTCTTGATTTTACGGAAAGAAAACGCAAATGTCATTCCATATTTTTATTGATAATTCGAAATAGAATAATTAGGTAGGATACAATCGGAATGAAATGGAATGAGGCAAATTGAAGAAAAAAATCTCATTTCCCTTTAAGTATACTACAAGACGCTTCTTGTGCAGGTTTCTGTTCCAAAATTCCACATAGAAAACAGGGGTCAACCTTGTCACGACAGAAGAAGAAAAAAAGTCAAAATCTATTACGCAAGGACTGTCTCGTCTCCGTCGTGTGGATAACAGTTTCAATCAGACTGCATGAGGCAAATCCTTCTCTGTTTATATTCTCTATGGTTGCTCTGCTTCGTCCCAGTATCTTTTTTTATTGGGCAAGCATTGTATGGATCCCTTTCTGTCTCCCAGGGCACAGTTTTATCCAGCAGCGCAGGTTGAACAAGATTATAGACTTTGTTGGCATCTCTTGTGATTTTTGTTCTGAACCTGAGGAAGATCGAGTTCATTTCGTAGGCTCACACCTTATCGCTCCTCCATTTTTATGTCATTCTGTATTGGTCGGGGCTTCCAGTGCTAGGCCTCCCAGTGGGCAGATAGTGGTATGGCCAGATTTTGCAAGCAACTTGCTTCAGCGGTCTTTATCGACGGCGGATCTTATATGCTATAACCTACAATACTATATAGGAGGATCCTAACCACTTTTCCACACGCAGCTTCTAATTCACAACTTATATGGAAAGAAAATAGCAGATGAATGGAGCGAAAAAAAATTTGTGAGTTATATTAACATCATCTAATAAAAGTGAAGTGACCCAGAAGGGGGTTTTGATCATATGCATTTGTTGAGCGCTGACTGGCCTCGCTAATACTGTCTGTCCTGTTAGTAAGTTGGTTCCACACTCAAAACTAATTGACAATGAGTGGGAGAGTCCAACTATACATTAGGTGCAATTCTATAAGCTTTGTGGGCGATGTGGGATGTGAACCTTTATATGCACCAACATGCCCAAACACCTGTGCATATTGCAAGGCTTCAAGTGATGCATTTCAGCAAATTTGCTTCAATCTTTACTGAAAGCGACTTCACTCAGACCCGGCAGGCGCATCATATGGCCCATGGCTTTGGCATTATGTCAATCAAATCGTCTCATCTGTAACCCTTTCGAAACATACAACCCATCGGCCATCGATCAAGAAAGCAACCTGACAAAAAAATACATGAATTATGAATCCAAATACATGGCCCTGAACACATAAAATGAGAACGCTTAAAGCCGACAGTTAGCCATATGAGGGGCTCGATCATTAAATGCCATGCCTATAGGTGTCCGGGTATGACTGGGGTGAGTCAGCCATCCTACGAAATTCATCCACACTAAGAGTAAGAGAAGAAATAATCACATTGTCGTGTCGGGTATTAATGAAAGCATCATAAGTTTATAGTTTCCATTTTTGGTACTGGTCTCAATCATATGTGGGAATGCTGGCTTAGTCCACGAAAGATTGATTAAGTTTGTGGAATGATCCATCTTCCAGCAAGTTTGTTTTTCATCAATAAAATACGTAGGCCAGAGGAAAGCCAACAGCAATAACTAACATTAATTTCATGACACATGTCCAGGGCACAATGTTGGCTCTAACTGTCAGGAACAGAAACAACTCTGTAGTCTATATATGAAAACACAATACTAGGAAGTGGATTGGAGCAGAAAAAACCTCTAGAGTTTAGCACAAGCTGCCTGTAATGTCTCCATGGGACTCTCCAGATATTTGGTCGTGGCTTCATAAGCTCCCACCATTAGATGCATGGAAAACAAATTCCATGTCTATACCCATTTGCTCGCCAGATTCAGCCCAGCCTAACCTAAACCTCTCCATATCACAAAACCTCCAATCCTCATCTTTCATCTTCTCAGTTTATATAGATTTCAACCTCCCAATATCTCTTTGGACTTCGAAGCCATTCGAGTTGAAATCCGAAACAATTGAACTGGCGGACACGGTATTGATTCCCAGTGTTCTGACCAACTTGGTTCAAGATGTCCTCCGTTATGGAGCTATAAAGTCTTCAGCTCTTGAACTGCCAACTCAGGAGTCTCTTCATGACTACCAAGCTGCCTTCAACTTGGCATTCATATCACTGACGTTCCTGGTTTGCATCTACGAGGCTCCAGCAGACCTCCGTCCAACTTTCCTCTACGACCTTAAAGCTCAACTGTCCAGTCCGGAGTCCAGAGAGGCACTGAAGCAGCTCATGAAACTTTTGGGTTCAAATTTAGAAGAGCAATGGATGAAGTCCATAAATCTGGGGATCACGAACTGGATAGCAAATCTAGAAGCCAGCAACAATGAGAATCAGATCCCGCCAGCACTGTTTTCTCATTCCCTTTCCACGTCCGGGTTGTGGAAAGTTCAGTTGTATTGCCCACTAGCTGCTCTGGAGGCTGAGAACACCACCAATCATTCAGCTGATCCGAAATTGAATTTTTCCCTCAACTATCACCAGCTCGAAGGTGTCCTCCAATTCAACTACCAGGTAGCAATGCAGGAGACATGGATAGACGTGAAGGTGAAGATAGACAATATAAGGTATATCATAAATTTTCAACCAAAACTTTCGGCTTTTTCCATTGCTTTATCTTTATCATCAGTCCGTAAATTCACTCAGCGCCATTTACCTTGCGACAGGTTTGATGTCACTCGGCTCATTGATGAGACCCTGATGAATGATCAAGGAGTCGGGGCGTCTGAAAAGCACTTTCCCTCAAGGATATCTCTGCAACTTACCCCAACCCTTCAAACAGAGGTGCTAAGTGTATCAGTAAGCAAATCCTCTGAAAACCCATCGAAAGAGATTGGTTTAGAGAAAAGCATTGAAGCCGGGCTCGACATCCCGACCTCATTGGGGCTGAAAATCTCAGCCGGAGAAAACACAACTGTGAGCCTGAAGCCATGGAAGTTTGAAGAATCAGTGTCTGGAAACAGCGCAAATCTCAACTGGTACCTTCACGACGCTGGGGACGGAAGAGAAGTTGCAAGCTCGAAACCCTCCAAATTCTCACTGATGCACCCGAATGCATGGTTCAAAGACAGATACTCAAGTCCCTACAGACCCTTCACAAGGCAAGGGGGGATCGTGTTTGCTGGGGACGAGTACGGAGAGAGTGTATGGTGGAAAATGGATAAGAGCGCTGCGGGGAAGACAATGGTATGGGAGATGAGAGGATGGGTTTGGCTCACTTACTGGCCTAATAAACACAAGACATTCTACAATGAAAACAGAAGGCTGGAGTTCTCCGAAACCCTCCATTTGACCCTATCTTAGGCTATATCATCACCATAAAACACTCTTCTGTTTATTTGTGATTATCTCTACACCAGTTTGCTGCAATTGCGAGATGAAGCTTGAATCGTTTTATGCGATTATCTATGAACATTTCGAGCTTTACTTTTTCTAAGACGACCCGAGATTTCATGTGCGAGTGCAACATAATCACGCAAGTAATTGAATGAATAGGATGGGTGGAAACTTGGAAAGTAAGCATACCCTGGCCTCTGAAGAAGTGATCGAAGCTGGGCACGTCATGCATTACTTCGACAGATCACAGTTCCCCAAGTCCGTTTTCGCAAGGCAGGTTCACCTTCTCCCGTGAGATTTGAGTGGGACTACAGCTACAGTGCGCGCGGTTCGTGGGCTCCTCCCAAGAACTTTTCTAGTGAGTCAAGATTACTCTGCATGGGTTGCGATTAAGGTTCTGTCTTAGTTTGCTGGGAAAGAAAGTAGGTTTTAAATAGAACTATTTCACTATATTTTGAATAATATAGAAATTTGATTGAATATATAATATAAATTAGTAGTGTTTGTTTGGATTAAAATTTCATATTTAGTATATAAAATAGTGAATAAAATTCATAAAAAAATTAAATCGAACTTAATTGAACCACATAGTTTGATTCGGTTTGGTTTTCTAAAGTTAATAGTTCGGTTTGATTTTAATATTTTCAAACCGATTAGACGAAATGATTCGATTTGAATTTTTACTAAAATAGAATTGAATCGTTACACCCTTATATTTTAATATAGGGAAAATTTAAAAGGCTTGAACTACCAATTGTTCCTCAATTATGGTCCGAACTATTCAAAATGTTGAAAAATATGTGATTAAAAAAATTTGGACTAGTTTTAGAATGTTGTTTAAAATCAAATGGCTTATTCAATAAATATAATTAATCTTCTAAAATTTGTTAATTATTAACGTTAAAATACTATGAAAAAAATATTATTTTAGTTATGTGGACGAAACAATAATAAGTCCAAACTCCTCATGATGAAGCAAAAGATGATAATTTCATGATACCTGCTAAAAGAAAGCCACTAGTGAAAGTGATTGTTGAGAGATTTTTTTCCGAGACGAGTTATGATATCAAGAGACAATATGGCGCTTGTAAATCATTTTTTTTTAAAGGAATTCAATTTTATTGATACGAATCAGGTAAGTTGTTAAAAACGGAAGGAACAACACATGAAAGGCTAAAGACCCTCAACAACTTGGAACTGGGCATCAAGAAAAAACGACAAGTACTATAAATTTGAGTAAGAAGCAAACGAGACCAAACATAAACATCCGACCAAATTTGCAAACAACTCAATATCTCAATATAAAAAGGCAAACTACCAATTCTCTTCAGTTAAATGTTTTAATATTTAAAAGGCAAAACCTCAAGGTCATGAGTTCAAGCCATGTTGGTACCGCATTTACGTTTAGATACGCTGGAGGTGCGCGTGAGCTGGCCCGCAGTGAGTATGGGCGTACACTATTAAGATGGAGGGGATGTGCGACCCCTAGCCACCAAGGGGAAGTGGGAAATCACTATCGATCCCCTTAAAAAAAATATATATATATATTTTAAAGGCAAACTTTTCTTTTTATATTTACAAAGCACTAAATCATCTTGTTTAAAAGTTGTCCTTTTTTGCTCATTCTACAAAGACTTGATACACCCGCAAATCAAAGTCATTTACTCGAATTTGCGTTATGTTTGGCTTGAAATTTGTGAGTTTACAAACCAAGATATGGTCCCAAATGCAAGCCTCGTTCCATGTTTACTGGACCCAAGTTGATGATATCTCCTATCAGTCAAGTAGCATAAACCCCAAATTTGGGAATCAATTGTTGGAGACGACTTGTGACCAAGTTTCCTTCTACACAAGACTTGGTTATTGAAAATAAAATAAACTAATATAACAAGTCAAATCTACATGCCGGAAGTTTCCTTCAAAAAGGAAGTTTTTTTGAAGTGAAAACAATAACTGATTTATTTTTATAAATTCAATTTAAATATAAAAAAAGCACTAATAAAATTAGGAACTGAAAAACAGTCATAAAACGTAAAAAAAACCAAAGAGCATGATAGCATGCTACGAAATTGTACAACAAAAGAAAGAAGAAGATAATAGTTGGCTTGGAACTAAGCATAAAACCATGTTTCTCTAGTCTCAGTCGCAGCAGGCATGTCTTGAACGTGCAATTTGTGTCTTGAAGCTGAAGAACATTTAGTCAGGTAAATAGCGGCCTGATTGGCCAGTTAGGACATTCCCATTGAAGTTTTTTGAAGAGTTTTGTGTCCGTGCACGTAGCGGTTTGAATTGATGTGGAATGTGGAATGTGTGCTTCTCACACGAAGCAGTTTGAATTGATGTGGAATGTGGTTTGTGTGCTTCTCACACGAAGCAGTTTCGTTTGCACGAAGCGGTTCGTGGAAAAATCTTTAATCACGTTTGGTAGGATGAAACGTGATTAAATATGTTGACATTTAACCACTTTGGAAGAATTAAACATGATAAAAGATTGATCTTTAATCACGTTTAATTCTTCCAAACGTGATTAAAGATTAATTTTTTAATAAAAAATTTTAATTATGTAATTTTTTATTACATAAATGTTAAGAAAAAATAATATGAATAAATAATTATAAGTAATTAAATATTTATTAAATTTAAAAAATTGTAATTTGTTGTAATATAAAAAAATAGGAAAAGAATAATATGACAGGTGAGTCCATGCGCAGAGATTTGAAAGGTTTGTTTGAATGTAGATGTACGTTTGTGAAGTAAATTTATGACAAAGTTGAGTTGGTATAACACAAATCTCACGTTACATGACACAAACTTACTTTTAAATTTATTTGAATGGATGCCCTAAACTCATTTATTCAGAAGACCATATAGAGGAATTTGACCATAACAAGTCTGGTACACGAGAAGGGGCGTTTTCGCTAGACCTGAAATAAAAATAAGTGTAGAGAATATGGGACACCAATTAGCTAATGTACAAGTCACTACTAACCTCATCTACTACGAAAAATCATCAATGTTCATTAAAGTCATGAAATGCAACAAGTAGAAATGCGATAGAATCAAATGTTTATTTGATTCAGCATATATCCTTCGATCATACGTTGGATTGAATCAAAATAACAAATAATCACTTAAAAAAATACGAGCAGCTTTATCGGAGCACGAAACACAAAATAACCGAAGAAAACAAATGTATTAAGTAGATAAAAAGGAAGAAAACTAGAAGTCACCCACTTAGTTTTCCACAATGTAACTATGTGTGTTTCCATAAACATGTTTATGGCAGAAGTTGAAAAGAAAGATATTATATAATAAAAACGTATATCATAAATATAACATTTTATCAATGAAGTGTTGGTTTAATAGCTAAGAGTGTTGTCTAACAATCTCAAAGTTATAGATTCGAGCTTTGGTGGTACCGCATTTACGCTTTGATACGCTGGAGGTACGCGTGAACTGATCCGCATTGAATAAAGACTTTACTATCAAGGTGGAAAAATTGAACGACCGCAAAAGAAAAAAGAAAGGTGATTTTCTTGGCTAGAAAGAAAGTTACAGTATTGATGTACTTAAGGATGAGGAAACGTACGACCAAATCTTACCGTTGAACCAATGTGTTCAAGCTGGCGCCCCGAGTATAACTCCATGTTCAGTAGCAATGCCATAAGAATATGTTGTGTGGCCTTGAGTTCAGAGAAAAAAATGGACACTTAAAAGCAAGTGATTTTTGGGTGGATTATTTTCATCACGTGGCGGTGGACACCACATATAAAAATTCGTCACGTGTTGCGTTGAAAAGTCCAAAAAAATATTCAAATCAATGGTAAATCGCCACGTGTCAGTTTAACTTTTCAACGACGACACGTGACAAAATTTTATTGATGATGTCCACCGCCACGTGGTAGACACAATCCATCCAAAAATTTCTTCTTAAAAGCCACATACGGGTAAACAAATTAAGTAATTTTATAATGACACTTGGGTTTACTCTTCCCTGGACTAGTTGAACAAGTAAAGATTAGTGATATAACAACCAAAAGCAAAACATACTGTAAAAACTAGCACTGGAAAACACCTGACCTTAAAATCAAACTTTTGAACATTATGAGCAACGAGTAGAAAGGAACCAGCAGCTTCAGAAAAGCTTCAAAAGTAATGAATCCAAGTATCCTAACCCTCACCTCCAACTTTGGGGTAACAACCAAAAGAAGCCTACTACACCTCCCAAAAATCTAATCCTCCAAATCCTTTTACACCTCCCTAAGAGGTTTATTCTTCTTCTTGTTCACCATATATTGCACTCTCAAAAACCAATCCAATTTGCAGCCTCATTTTCATGATCCATGGATACCACGACCTCAACCAGACTTTCCAAATACGATTTTGCCTGCTTCGTACTCAACCTCAAAAGTCACGGCCGATCCAAACATCAAAACCGTCGTCCTGGTCCCCAGCCGTCCTCGTCGTATAAAAACTACATCTTCTTCTCCACCTCCTTCAAATAAAATCCTAAATTCCATAACCATCTAAAACCACAACTTTTTCACATAGTCATATCCATCTCTCATCTTTTTGTTGGACTGTGGCTGGGAGTTGGGGCCTTCCCAATTTCCACACGCACACCTTAAAAACAAAAGTCGAACTGGAGGCAGTGTAATTGGACCCTACTCTAGAATCAGCCACAGACAGAGAAACGAGATCGCTCAAAATGGAAAACTAAGTAGGAAGTATAACCAAACTCTAGAACAAACAGGAAACAACACACTCGTGATACACCGCCTAGACAAGATCCCCGACCATCCAAAATTGACTAAACGATCTGAAATAACACCAAATCATAGAACTAAAAACAACAACAGCCAGCAAGCTAGGTTGGGCGAATTGAAAACAATAAAACATAGAGAGCAAATGTCATTTTTGCAAGTGAGAGAAATTATTGAGTAAGAATTCATTTTTTTTAAGGGATCAATAGTGGTTCTCCAATTTTTCTATTGGAGATTCGAATTCGAGAGCTATAACTCACCAATTGAGCTACCCCTCATCCCTGAGTAAGAATTCATTCGTTACAATATTCCATAACAGAACATTTTTTCTTGCTGAATCGCCTAAATGATACATTAAGGGGGTATTTGGTTTAGGAAAAATATGGTGGAAAGCAAAATTTGGTGGAAAGTGTTTTCTCCATGGAATCCATTCTATTTTTCTTTATTCAGTAAATGGTGAAGATTAGTTGAAAAATGATAAAATATTCATTATTTTAAACAAATTTTTCTTTCTATTTTTTGTCTAATTTTTCTACAAACTTTCATTCTCATTTTCTCAAAAAAATTTCTTCTTATTTTCTCTCAAATTTTCCTTTTCATTAAATTTTTCTTTAACCAAACACAGCTTAAGGATGTGTTTGATTTAGGTAACATTTAGTGGAAAAGAAAATTTGATGGAAAATGGTGGGAAAATACTAAAACAATCTTAATTTTAAACAAATTTCATTTCCTATTTTTATCTAAATTTCCTACAAAAATTTCCTCCTGATTTTCTCAAAATATTTTCTTTCTCATTTTCCATCAAATTTTTCTTTCCATCTAATTTTCCCTAAACTTAACACACCCCGTGGCAGAGCCAGAAAATTTTTTTTGAGGGGGAAAAATTACATAATCAGAAATTTGGGGAGGCAAAATTAAAAATTTTGTTGAAATTATACATATAAATTTATTTTTTATATATATAAATTTTTTTTTACCCTAGACAGAAGAATTTTAGGTGAGATTCGGGGGGTAGGTTTAGGAAAAATTTGATGGAAATTAATATTCGAGAGAAAGTGTATTCTCCATGAAATCTATTGTATTTTTCCTTATTTGGTTTGAGATGGAAAATTATGAGAAAATAATTAAACATTCTGTATTTTAAATAATTTTTTTTCTATTTTTCATTTAATTTTCCTATAAACTTTCACTTTCATTTTTTTCACAAATTTTTCAAGTCATTTTCTATCAAATTTTTCTTCCTATCATATTTTTCTTAGACCAAACACACCCTAAATCACCCCGTAAGACATTAGGCTGCTCTCTGTACTATCCGATCAGAAGTACTACAAATGTTGAACAAGTAGCCCATTACAATTCGGCGCGGCATCTGGCGTGGGATCAGGGTCGGCCCTGGGGCAGTGCATGCGGTGCAGCCGCACCGGGCCTCCAAATTAGGGAGGCCTCCAAATCGATGACACCATTAACGTGGACGCCACTGCAGAGAGTTCCGAAATCAATTGGGATGCTGAAATTGGAGAAAATGTTCTCCAATGGAAAACTATGGCGGCGGAAGTAGGG
>NQLW01000011.1:7236279-7254299 GCA_002312845.1 Kalanchoe fedtschenkoi
GCCCAACGACGTCGCTTCGGTCGCCCCTCCCACGCCCGACTCGTCCGGGCGGATAGACCACTGTCTCTCACTTGTAAGCAAAATGCGGATCATAGCGGGGAGGGAATTGCCGCGGTTGGCAGGCGCGATGTGCTGGTCACGCCGCTCCTGGCTATCGGAGCTTACTTTGCGCGCTCGGTTGTCGCCAGAGCAGATGATAAGCCACCGGTGCCCGAGCCTGCTGTGGCGCCGGAGAAGGTGAAAGTGGAGGGACCGAAGGAGGATCGGGTCACCTCCAGGATTTATGACGCCACGGTGATCGGGGAGCCTCTGGCGGTCGGCAAAGACAAGAGTAGGATTTGGGAGAAGCTGATGAATGCTCGGATTGTGTATTTGGGTGAAGCGGAGCAGGTTCCGGTTCCAGATGATAAGGATTTGGAGCTTGAGATTGTCAAGACTTTGAGGAAGAATTGTGCGGAGAAGGAGCAGCCACTCGCTTTGGCTTTTGAGGCTTTCCCTTGCAATTTGCAGGAACAGCTTAATCAGTTCATGGATAAAAGGTATTTTTCGGCTGAAAATACAATTTATTTTGATTGAGGATTAGGTAGGGCAAGCGAGATTCTTGTTGTTTCATTTGCACGACCGTATCCTTATTTGGTTCCAGTGGTTCCAGGATTGATGGAGAGACTTTGAAGTCATACACCACGCATTGGGCACCCCAGCGCTGGCAGGAGTACGAGCCTCTGCTCATGTATTGCCGTGAAAATGGAGTTCGGTTAATTGCTTGTGGTACTCCACTTGAGGTACTTGCATATTTTCGTGAAGCTTAATTATTATTATTATTTATGGCAGCAATGGTTGTTTTGCCACATATGGTGATGGTTATATCTTTTGATATAGCTTTGCACCACACAAATTATTGTTCGATTTGTTCCTGAATCGGAAATCATGTTAATCTTACTGGTGTCAATTGTCAGCATTGATCTGGAGTTCTGATATTGATTGTTGGTATTTTGTTAATCTTACTTATATCTTCTATGGTTGTGCTTACACGCCGAATATTCCAGGTATTGAGAACTGTTCAGTCTGAAGGTATTCGCGGTCTTTCTAAAGCTGATCGCAAAAAGTATGCCCCTCCAGCAGGTTCCGGGTTCATATCAGGTTTTTATTCGGCGTCGCGCATGTCATCAATGGATGTTAATGCCTTGAACCAGTCAGTTCCATTTGGACCAAGTTCATATTTATCTGCACAAGCAAGAGTAGTTGAGGATTATACAATGTCACAGATAATCTTACAATCTGTGTTAAATGAAGGTAACAATGGCATTCTAGTAGTAGTGACAGGTGCGAATCATGTCATGTATGGATCAAGAGGTACAGGTGTCCCAGCTAGAATTTCAAAGAAGATACAGAAGAAAAATCAAGTGGTTATCTTGTTGGATCCTGAAAGGCAATTCATAAGAAGAGAGGGAGAAGTTCCAGTTGCTGATTTCCTTTGGTATTCTGCAGCTAGACCTTGCAATAGAAATTGCTTTGACCGCGCAGAAATTGCAAGAGTGATGAATGCAGCAGGTAGAAGGCGAGAAGCCCTTCCACAGGTCAGAAAGTCATTGCACGGATTCTCCCTTCTATTCATGGCCTGCTATAATATTCTTCCACTTGGTTCCATCATGTTCTCACCGTTCTAAGTTTTTCACCTTTGTACTTGTGCAGTCAACTGATTTATAGAATATTTGTGTTTCGTTTATTTTACCTTCTTCCCTATGGTTTTTAATTTTTTGATTCAGTTTGCTACTAATTAAGTTCCAGTAGTATCCTTGTCAATGTGGTAGTAATGGCATCTGTTGATGAAAATACTCAGTTGACTGTTGCAGTCTTCCTTAATAAGTTAGCAATTAAATTAGCATGACCTTGATTGTGGTAGACTTGTGCTGCCATTGAAGACATCATCTTTTACAATAATTGCGCACACAACCACTACATGGGATCTAAATCTAGCAAGAATAATTGTATTTATATTTAGGAGGTGTGGCATCAAGGATCCCCACCTAGGTCAGGCTGGTCAGCCAACAGAAATATTCTTTTGGTTATTTTAGATTGATGGTTTGTTTCTTTTCATAAATAGTAATTTTGTGTTTATGATCATTACATTCTTACTATGTGCCCATTCAGCCTGTAAAATGATCTTTTATTGTTGTATGTCATGAAATGCGCCTCAGCAATCATTAATCATGCCTTGCATCTATGAAGATGGCTGATGAATTTGTTATGTGAATAGGACCTTCAAAAAGGACTTGACCTTGGGCTTGTTTCACCTGAAGTACTACAAAATTTCTTTGATTTGGAACAATATCCACTTCTTGCAGAATTAGCTAAGCGCTTCCAGGTACTGTGGCAAGCTGTATGTTATGTCCCGGCCGTTATTTGGGTTGTTACTTGTTACTAAGTTTCCTGTTTTGCATCGTACGTTGTTTGCAAGTGACCACTTGCTATTTACAGTTATAGTTAAATCAAGTTTTCTTGAATTGTGTGAATGTAGGGTTTCAGGGAGAGACTGTTGGCAGATCCAAAATTTCTGAATAGATTAGCCATTGAAGAAGCTATATCAATAACCACGACTCTCTTGGCACAGTATCAGAAACGTAAAGAAAATTTCTTTGAAGAATTGGACTATGTCATAACAGACACTGTCAGGGGAGTAATAGTAGATTTTTTCACTGTATGGCTACCAGCACCAACACTCTCCTTTCTTTCGTACGCTAATGAGTCAGATGCAGCAGATGGGTTGGATGCGTTGAAGGGCTTTCTTGGCTCCATCCCAGATAATGCATTTCAAAAGAATCTAGTGGGGAAGGATTGGAATATAAATCATAGATTTGCATCTGTGTTGGTTGGTGGCCTTAAATTGTCTGGTGTTGGATTCATTTCCAGCATTGGTGCTGTGGCTGCTTCCAACATACTTTATGCAGCACGTGTATTTCTTAACCCAGCCACGAAATCTAAACAGCAGACCAGAAGGTCACCAATATTAAAGACAGCTGTTGTATATGCTAGCTTTCTCGGGACATCAGCTAATCTCCGTTACCAGGTGATGAAAATCTGATAAAATATTCTTGACATGTTGTTTTTAACGTTTTGTAGTCTATTCCTATATTGACTGCAGATATTCTTGTAGATTATTGCTGGAGTAGTGGAACACCGCCTTTCTGATCAGTTTGCTTCACAACCGTTACTTGTAAATTTGATATCATTTGTTGCTCGGACCATAAACTCTTACTGGGGAACTCAGGTTTGAACTGTATTTCTTTCTTCCTCAGTAAAACTCATCATCTGCGCTTAGTCTCGGTATCCTGAAATGACTATTACTTCTGATTGTTTCAACTTTTAAGTAGACATACTTAAATTATTTTGAGTAGTAAAACTATCTAGAGATGGAGAAAAACATACAAGAAAAAAAGAAAAGGGCAAACTGTATGTGATAGAAGTACCGATTGTCGATCAGTGAGTTCAATAGAACATGCCAACATATTTGCATATTTGTTTCCTTTCTTCTTGCAGCAATGGATTGATCTTGCAAGGCTCACCAAACTACAAGCACGAAAGAGCGACTTGCCATCAGTAGAAACCCAAGATCCTCCTACCCAGAGTGCAGTGGAGTGCAATGTTATAGAAGAGGCCAATGCTGATGAGATCAAGAACCAATGAGATGAGTTCCTTCTTACACAATCATACTTCACCCGGTGTGTAATGCATGTTGTACATGATTCTATGTCCCCTTCAATTTTGACATGCATACAGAGGACGCTCTACTGGGAAAATACAAATTATGTAACCTACAGATTTTGTTTAATACCCAGCTAACCCACAATTATTTGGCCAAAATTGTTAGTGATTTTTATAGGTTTGGTCCGTCTTTTTTCCATGATAAAGCTCCTTGAAATTTAGTTTAGGGATAAAACCCAAAAGGGGCCCTGAACTATTACCGCTTACCCAATTGCGGTCAGAACTACCACGATTTCCAAAAAGGGTGCGGTGAAAAAAAATTTGGACTGATTTTCCAAAATAAAATTTATCATTACATTCCTAAACTAATATTATTATATGACTTAGATTTGCGTGTGAAAATTATATCGTTTGGTTATCAAAATAAATTATATTGTTTTGCGCACACAAAGAAAACGACGTCTTTTGATAACCAAACGATGTAATTTGCACACACAAATTTAAATCTTATAATAATATTAGTTTTAGAATGTAATAGTGAATTTTAATTTAGAAAATCAGTTCAATTTTTTTTTTCATCGCACCCTTTTTAGAAATCATGATAGTTCTGACCGCAATTAAGTAAGTGGTGGTAGTTCAGGACCCTTTTGGGTTTTTCCCCTTTAGTTTATTATGTCCTAGTTTTGATTCCATTTTACCTGTGTAACTTGTTTGTTTGGTTGTTGAGGAAGTACAAAATACTTGAGTATCTTTTTAGGATCCAAATCCTCCGCTGAGGGGTGTTGCAGCACAGTACAGCATCTTTTGAAGATCAAAATGATGCAGTTTTGCTTTTGATCATCTACCAGAACGACATGTATTCATTAGTGCTCAATAGTGCATCACTCTGGAAATCAACTAGCTGATTATATGGCGCCATTTTTGCTGCTGTAAAGATCCAACTGCATCGTGTTAGAGGGAGGGCCATACCTCCTTTGGCATACCTGTTATGGATAAATAATCAGCTGAAAAGTTCAAAAGCTGTCTTTTGTTGTGCAGAAAAGGTCGTGCCAATTTCTTCCTCACATAAGCATATGGCCATCAGTTGTGTATAAGTGCCCAGTCGAACAAGGGTCTGAAAGCATTTGGAGTCTATTAGTGTGGATTCAACCTCCATATATGATAAGACCCAGTCAAAAATCACAAAATCAAAAAGCCCAATCCGTGTTAAATTCAGAGCTCCAGAGTTGGCTTGAGCGCCATGGTGACTGGGTGCGTAAAAATCAAAACTACGGCATTCCCTGCAATGAATTTTGGACAACATAATTAAATGTAAGCACCTGCCAATGGCGTGTGACAAGAATTGACTATTTGCTGCCATTTTGTGAAGTCCTTGGCAACTCAGTTCATCAATATGCAGCATTGAAACAGGAGAGGAAACCAAATGGCTTATTATCACAGTACACAACCATGAAACTACCCTATGACCCTCCACTTTAGCAGGGAAATGCTTAAAGAAAAATTACACCAAATGTTCAATCATCAAGGATTAGGAGTCAGGACTAACAAAGTTCTTGGGAGTTTGGACCTTTGAAGTAGCCAACAGTTGAAAATAGAATACAAACAGTTTTTTCAAGTCCACCACTGCAGTGTGGATTGTAATAATTTCGATAGACGCTGCCAGTTCAAATTATTATTTGTCGTATGTTTAGAGCAATGCCCAGGACTTGATGGGTTCTGCAGGACATTGAGTTTCTAACTCCTTGTTTTTTTTCTCAACGACCTGCTGATTACAGATCATATTTGAGATCTTGAAATCTCTTAAGTAGGCTGGACTTGTATTTCATGGCTTCTTCATTTTCAGTGGAGTGTGGAATGGATCTTATGGCAGATATGACCCCAGCATGGTATAGAGCAGCAACTGCTTCATCTGCAAATTTGTTTTCAAATGAAGATTAGAAAATTTGCAGATTTAGCACAATTAAGTCCACATTTCCATTTCATGGTAAAATGACGAGCAAATAAGCAGAAGCGATTCTGTTAGTCAATTGGAACCTCTTAAGACGTAGATGCACTAAGAAAAGTTCAGAAACAATACGTGTCTAACCTGAAGCAGAGAGAGCAGCAAGGGCCTTCAGAGCTTCGTTTCTTGTCTTGTCATCTTTAGCAGAATCTAGCATTTTCACAAGTCCTTCAGCCCCACCCATTTCCACGATTTTCTTTCGCCTTTCATCTACGGGACAATGAAGAAAATGATATACACTCAGACTGGAATTAGATCAAAATACTAATTTTTTCAGATGTTTCTGTAAACATATTGTTAGGTGACCACCCTGAAGTATACTTCTGGTAGATAGAAATTTCTAGCATGGAAGTGTACAACATATATTGGAATATAACTAAACCATAATAGATTAGAAGCTATGTCACCATCAATAGAAAAACGAGCTAATCTGGATGCTCCCATCCTTTTGAACAACGGATCCTTCACATTCAAAAGCGACACCGACTGTTGAATCAGATTGTCACCTGCACACGTTTTACTTCCTTCGTCAACTTTGACAAGAAAAACTGACTAAAATGGGAAAACAACTTGAAAATTGTAAGATACCTAGGTAAGGAAAAAACTGATAAGCAACAACGGTGGCAGTCCCAGCAAAGAGCAACTTCAAGAACCATCCAATTTTCCTTTGTGCTTCCTCTTCAAGGGCAATCTCCTCTAAAAGAATAAGGAATATAATGATACATTAAAAACCTCAATTCTACTTGATGGTGTAGTGAGATGAAAATACGACGGGCACAAAAAAAAATTCTAAAGTTAAATTGGTCCAACAATTTCATGCAAAATTAGTAACATCACGGGTTCCAAGAGGGCCGCAGAGGGTATAATCATTGAATTACTTTTATGCTAAGTTGGGTAAGTTAATGAAAAATTTTTAGGCTCATATAAACTAGTAATTTGATAGGCAAACAGTTAAGCCCTCAAATTTAAGCTTCTAAGCAGTAGTCAATTACAAATTTTTTATTTTCTCATAGCTGGCTTCACTTAGTTACTCCCCATGATGTCTAGAAAATTGCCATCCTTACTTCAGTTCTATAACACAAAGATCATAATAGATTAAATAAAAAATGAATACAGACCTTTTCTAGTGAAGGATGAGAAATTGCAAGCTGGCAGGTTCACAGGCTTTCTTCTGCATAAAGACTGCAAGGATATCATCATAAATATAAATGAAGAGACAGAACACTTAGTGGATCATAAGAAGTTCAACATGGTAACATCATGATGCCAATATACAGCTCAAACATAGGACGGTATAGGACGGTACCGTAGTGAGCTGAATCGCCAACCATCTCATTTTTGGCAGGGATTGAGATCTCTACCAACTTGGTTTTTATTATCTTGTGCCTTATCCCCAAATGTTGATTTTGTAAATCCAAGTCGAGCTCAGCGCCTGAAGAAAAAAATTGATAGAGAGATCCCATGAGAAGATGAACTTCAATCACAACAAAATACAATGAGGGTGTGTGTGTAAATTGCTTGTAGGTCATCGCGTATATAAAATCACCCAAATCAGATAAACCCCAGCTCAAAATTTGCAGAAAAACCTCAATACTCTTTGTTAATATTGGCTGCTACCAAGGCCGGCTATGAGGCTGTGCAACCGGATCAATTGCACAGAACTGCACAAGGCCCTCAAAATTCAGACGAAGTGGCACCCCAGCTGCGCCTCCACAAAATCCAGGCGACGTGTCATCCGGCAGCGCCTCAGCAGCCGCTCCTCCGCAGATTTTTTCCTCTTCCCTCCGAAGCAATTGCTACTGTAAACCCTTTTATTTCCTTGAAAAACCATAAGTGACCCTGCCCAATTGCACTAAACAATGGTTTGGATATTATTGATAAATTTGTTTTAACACTTAAATATAATTAATTTTATTAAATTTAAATTTATGTAGAATTGTTCATGATTGAGGTTGAAAATTTTTTATTTTTTATGTGCGCAAAATGATATTATTTATTTTGATACCGAAATAAAGTAATTTTCATGCACAAATCTAAATCTTATAATAATATTAGTTTAAGAATGTAATGATAAATTTTATTTAAAAAATCAATTTTTATCGCACTTTTTTTATAAATCGTGATAGTTCAGACCGCAATTAGATAAATGATAAAACGTTTCTTTTGGTTTTATCTCTAAATTTTATATTAATGGAAGGATGTCTGTTAAAGGTTCAAAGCCCAATTGATCTCAAACGCGGTAGAATTAAGAAATTCATTTATTATAGTATTTTTTTAAAAATAATAATGTTTTGGATCAATTAGTTCAATTGAGCTATAATTTGCGTAAAGTCATGATGTCATATTTTTCGCGCTGTGTTTTTTAGTGAAAATGTAAGAGAGGATAAAAATTAGATAAAAAATTGAACATAATTTATTTATAAAAAAATTGGGATAAGAAAATACATAAAAGATTAGGAGAAATTTTTATTATATTATATTTTATAAAATTTTCAATGAGTTTTCATCTCTAGCTAAATAAGAAAAAAATGGATTAGAATCTAGAAATGTCTTTCATTTACTTTTACTCCACGTTTTATCTAAACTAAACATAAAGTAAGTATTGTATTGTGATACATTTTGATTATGCTATGTTTCTTAATAGATAAGGTCATGGATGCGGCTGAATCAGCTGAAAAGCATACATTATCTGTCATCTCAGCCGCCGCCATGAAAATGGTATCAAACAGGTAAAACTAAACATCAAAATGAAGCCCTCTCCAACACAATGTCAAAATATCAATTCGATTAATATATTGTTTGTCTATTAGTATCAGATTTGAGAGAGTGAGTGGAGGCGATAGGGGGCGTGCTAGCCACGATCGGACATTGCACGAGAATATTTTAGAATGTGTTGAAAAGAAGGGAGTCTGTCAATCTTGCGATCTCTTTTTCAGCTGGGATGCTGAAGAATGCTGCTGTTGCAGCTGTCAAAAGATAAATGGTCAAGTAGAAATTTATTCAAAAAACTATGAAGGCTTGTTGTGGTATGTTGATCATGATAATTTATTATCAAATAATTCCAATCATAACAAAACTATTATTTTGAATTAGTGGACGACAGTATACGAATCTAATATAAGAAATTAAGCAAAATAAACTAAATAACCAAAAGCGAAATAACTATTATCTTCATTAATAAAATCATGTGACGGCCAGATTAGAGTATTATAGTAAGAAGATATATATGATTTGTTATTCCGGATTATAATCCTTCTTACAAATAAAAATTCAATCTTCTAGATGAGCTGGCTCAGTACATAATAAGACTTTAATGAAGTCAGGCGTAATGTGAAATATTAAAGAATACTTAAGAAGCTTCACAAGCTCTAAGAATCATTTGAAAATGAGACAAAACTTCTTCAGTGCGATCAAAAATTCAAGTAAGACTGATTGAAGAGGGAATATATGACTAAACACACACAAGTTGAGTTTGATGTTGGTGCTAACATCAAGAGACCACCGAGAAAAAAAAGATAAATTAGACATTGAGGGGGTGTTGAAGATAAATGTCTAATTAGGTTAATTGACATTATATGAAGTTGGCTTAAGAAAAGTGTAAGAGGAGCCCAAAGAAAAAGCCCAAGAGAAAATATGAGAAGAGTATGGAGCTTTCTAGAATCCTATGAAGACTCTAAGAGAGTATAATAAGAATATACCAAGAGAATGGTAGATTCATAATGGATGGAATACATTTCAACAAACTATTTCTTTATGGAAGTAGTATAAATACATTCAATAAATAAAAGTGAGAATTTTGCATAAGGTGCGTGCTTTCTATAAATTTCATTATCCAATTTCAATCATCTTTTCAGATTTTAGATTTGGTATCATTTTATCAATGGTCTCATTCATTCGGTGCGGTTGGCACTTTTTATAACACTAGCTACTCCAATCAGCCAAAATAAATATATATATAGAGAGAGAGAGAGGTAGGGGTGTAAAAATTCGGTTCGGGTTTTAATAAAAAATCAAACCAAATCGTTGGTAATCGGTTTGATAAATTTGAAATCAAATCAACCACTAGTTTTAAAAAAACAAACCCAATCAAACCACATGGTCCGATTCAATTCGGTTCGGTTAATTTTTTTCATGAACTTTGTTGACTAATTTAATTACTAGATAGGAGAATTTTCATATAAAATCCTAATTTGGTTCGGTTGGATCGGTTCGGTTTGAAAAAAATTAAAAACCAAACCATTAGTCGTTGGTTTTTTCAAATTTTGAAACCATAACCAAACCAAACCTTTCAGATCAATTTGATTCGATTCATCAGTTTATAAATTTTATTTACACTTCTAATAGCGGGTGGATCAAATGAAAACGACAACAAAATATAAAAAATTAAACATGACTAGTCCACAAATAATGTATACATAAATATATAGTTCCGAAAAAGATTATTATTCAAATTTCATATCTTACGTAAATATATACATTGTAATTTTTTTAAAATTGATAAAAATATGTCACAAATATCATTTCTGCCTCCTGTTCTCACGTCGACTCCAACTTGGACTCCAACAATAGATGATTAACGAAAAGTATAATTCTGATGGGCTCATGGTCTTTTAAAGATTTTGTTTAAAATATAAAAATATGTTGTATCGCTACTCTTTAGAAATATTTCTTAATGTATTATAACGATTAAGTAGTTTATTTTTATTTTTTAAAATAGCCGATGATACTAAATTTTTATTTGAATATTTAAGTGACAAATAAAAATGAAAAAATAAATGTTAGTTAAGTGATAAATAGAAAAGTACATAAGAAAAAGAGTATTTAATTCATTTAAACCCAGTCATTATCTACTGAACTTTATTTAATTTAAGAAATTTTTTTTGAAGAGGATTCCTATAGTCAAAAAATAATCATTTATAGTCTAAATTATTTTAATTAAAAAAAGTAAATTAGAGTTTTTGAATTCATTTAAAAATTAGTTAATATAATCACACATCTACCCTAATAATACAACCGACATTCTTGCCGTCAAGTAGATTAGGGCTCGAGAATGTTAATATGAGATTATACTTACTGCGGAAGGTTGAGCATAAGAATTTTGTCAGGCTACTTATTCCTTATTTTGTCAAGTAGGTTGAGAACAAACTTGATAAATTAGAAAGCCGTGCATAATACTACTGAGAATTACCATGCTTTATATCTTAAGCAGATTATTGACGGAAAACCTTAAAAACAGAAATGCATCCAGCAACAGCAGCTAGAAACCTTATTTTCATAACAGCGGATGTGTGCTATATCCTGGAGCCTCCTCTTAATCGCCATAAGATGAGACAGAATTTCTTGGTTCAAAGCTTTTGGATAGAATAGCAACTTCCATGGCACTTGGCGTCTGCTCCGGTTTCTCAATGGAAAAGAGTTTTCCCTCTATGAGAGTCTTGCCAGTCCCTAATTCCCCGTCCAGATAGGCGGTGACTGAAGGCCGAGGCTCAATGTCATAACCAAAGGTTTTTCTTTCCGCATGTGACGCGGTAGGATCTTCATGGCGGCAGTCGGGCTTTTTGACGAGGGACGACAGTGATGAAGATGTATTGGGGATAGGCAAGATGAGAGCTTCAAGTGCTGCCGGCATTGGCTCGTCTTTCATGACGCCTTTCCAGTAGTCTCCTGAATCCTTTCTCGCATTTGCAGTCCATGCCGCCAACTGTGTCATTCAAGAACATGCGTTATTAAACCCTACAATAACTATATATATGATGTTAATTTGACAACTTATATGTGTGAAGCAGTAGCGCCTTAATTTTATGTACTTAAGCTTACAGCAACGAGAAGCGAAAGGAGGATGATGGAGATGGAGAGGAGAGAAAAACAAGGCCGCTTCATTGTGCGGTGCTGTGTAGTTTGATCATGCATGTTATCAAGATTTCAAGCTATTTATAGACAAAACATTATTGCGACAAGTAAATGTAATTGGTTGCAAGTGGAGTAGGGTGAAATGAGAAATCACACACGTGATATTAAACCAAACCTTAATAATGCAAAGGGGACATATAAAAGAAGTCGTGTCACTATAAATTCTTATCTCGAACAATGAACTAGAAGAAAACTGGCCCCCACATTTAAAGTATATTTGTCCGTTTCGGTGGAAAAAAAGTGCTCAATAATTATACCGGGGCCGAGGAGAGCTGATGTTAGGGTTTAGACGTTTTAGCCCTAAGATACGCTTGGTTTTTAATGATTTTGGAGCTTTTAATTAGATGTGCAATTGGTTTTTGTCACATGGTAGATTCAAAATCAAAATAATACGGAGCGGAAACCGGTCAATACTATTATCATTTTAGCTTTACGATTGCACTCATGATACGTGAGCTCACATAAACATCATACTTCGGTTTTACCTAGGAATCAAAAACTGGAATAACAATGGCGTTTTAATTAATGGGGGTGCGACAAGAACCCTTAATTATCCACCAAATGTGAGTCATCTGTCATCTTTCACAATGATTTTTGCTTGGAGGGGCCTGTACATCGAGGGGCAGAATCGTACATGATAAGTGAGGATCTGGCACTGGGGTATTTTCCAATTATCCAACTTAATTAATTGTACTATTAGAACAGAACTGGCCAGCCTCTCCTCTCTCTCTCTCATGAACACGCATGTCAAAATAATTAGACTTCGGTTTGAGCTAATACACAAAACGCACAGCTGAGTTTGATTTTAAGGGGAACATTACTTATAGAATGACGTTAATTAGTGCTTCATATTTTGTCGTCTTAAGTTTAAATTCAGTGGAGAAGATGTGGTTGCCGACAAGATCTGCACGTCATAAGCCCGAAGCTGTCCAGATCCGTTGTATAAGGCTACTATACATAGAGGGAGCAAAATCCGGCAGGGAAAGGAATTTTTTTTAGATGGTCAGTTTTCCATTTTTTTAATTTCGTTTCTATCCAACCATCCCATTTTAATTTCGTATATATACTATTTGAAGAAAACCGCAATATCTAACCGGTGTTTGACAACGTGTAAAAAAGATACAGCACCATTGTTTTAGAAGACTAAAACTGCAATAGCAAACTGCGATTTTACATTAGAAAAATCTGATTTCAAATTGCGTTTTTGTGTTTTTATAAAATCACATCGGTTTGAAACTGTTCTTTCTGTCAAACATAGCCAGTTTACAACTGCAGTTTTCTTCTAAGTATGGTAGAAGCAAAATGAAAAAAATAAAAAAAAAGAGCAGTCTGAAAAAAATCCGGAGAAAGAAACAAAAAAGGCATTGGAAAGGTTGAAACAACAACCTTCTGAGATCATAAACGAAGCTGTTTAGTTTCCTAACTAAGAGCTATGTGAGAAGCAAAACAGTACCATTCACCATATAACTCTAACACCCATTCCCAAATTAGATTTTATACAAATTATATCAACCTAACTTAGGTTTTGAAATATAGAAACACATGTGAAGATAAGGCTTTAGTAAAGAGTTCCGCCTACTGATCTTTAGACGCCATATGAGAGAGTTGAATCTCTCATTTCTATCATCCTCACATACAAATGGTACTCTAGTTCTAAGTACTTACCTCTCTCGTGAAAAACCAGATTTAAAGTAATTTACACGTTGTCTAACACCAGTTAGATATTACAATTTTCTTCAAATAGTATATATATACGAAATTAAAATAGGACGGTTGGGTAGAAACGAAATTAAAAGACGGAAAAATGACTATCTAAAAAAATTCCTTTCCCTGCCGGATTTTGCTGTCTCTATGTATAGTAGCCTTATACAACGGATCTGGACAGCTTCGGGCTTGTGACGCGCAGATCCTGTCCGCAACCACAGCGTCTCCATTGAATTTAAACTTAAGACGACAAAAAATGAAGCATTAAACTCAGCTGTCCAGATCCGTTGTATAAGCCTTAAGACGTCATTCTATAAGTAGTGTCCCCCTTAAAATCAAACTCAGCTGTGCGTTTTGTGTATTAGCTCAACCGAAGTCTAATTATTTTGACATGCGTGTTCATGAGAGAGAGAGAGAGGAGAGGCTGGCCACTTCTGTTATAATAGTATAATTAATTAAGTTGGATAACTGGAAAATACCCCAGTGCGAGATCCTCACTTATCATGTAAGATTCTGCCCCTCGATGTACAGGCCCCTCCAAGCAAAAATCATTGTGAAAGATGACAGATGACTCACATGGTGGATAAGGGTTCTTGTCGCACCCCCATTAATTAAAACGCCATTGTTATTCCAGTTTTTGATTCCTAGGTAAAACCGAAGTATGATGTTTATGTGAGCTCACGTATCATGAGTGCAATCGTAAAGCTAAAATAATAATATTATTAACTGGTTCATTTTGATTTTGAATCTACCACGTAAAAAACACCAATTGTACATCTAAAAGCTCCACAATCATGCATCAGTCGCACAATTGGACATCAAAATGAAAATGCATACTGTCAGTTATAAATGATTTGTGCATATTATTTAATGGACACTGATACGTTCTAGAGGAACATCATCTGGATTTCTTCGCTCCATATAGAAAAAAAGCCTCGATCACCCTGATTTTGTTGGTTCAGACGTCAAGCGTACCTTAGGGCTAAAACGTCTAAACCCTAACATCAGCTCTCCTCGGCCCCGGTATAATTATTGAGTACTTTTGTTCCCACCCAAACGGACAAACATACTTTAAATGTGGGTGCGGGTTTTCTTATAGTTAATTGTTCGAGATAAGAATTTTTAGTGTTTCTTTATACCTGGTACGGGACATGACATCTTTTTTATGTCTCCCATGCATTATTAAGGTTTGGTTTGGTATCACGAGTGTGATTTCATTTCACCCTACTCCACTTACAACCAATTACATTTACTCGTCGCAATAATGTTTTGTCTATAAATACCTTGAAATCTTCATAACATGCATGATCAAACTACACACCACATCACAATGAAGCAGCCTTGTTTTTCTCTCCTCTCCATCTCCATCATCCTCCTTTCGCTTCTCGTTGCTGTAAGCTTAAGTACATAAAATTAAAGCGCTACTGCTTCACACATATAAGTTGTCGTGTTAACATGATATATATAGTTATTGTAGGGTTTGTGATCTCTTTGTAACTATTGTTTCTAACGCATGTTCTTGACTGAAATAGTTGGCGGCATGGAATGCAAATGCGAGAAAGGATTCAGGAGACTACTGGAAAGGCGTCATGAAAGACGAGCCAATGCCGGCAGCACTTGAAGCTCTCATCTTGCCTATCCCTAATACATCTTCATCACAGTCGTCCCTCGTCAAAAAGCCCGACTGCCGCCATGAAGATCCTACCGCGTCACATGTGAAAGGAAAAACCTTTGGTTATGACATTGAGCCTCGGCCTTCAGTCACTGTTAGGCCCCAGGTACAGCAGCGGATAAAATAATCGACAAGCAAGGCACAAAAGTACACCAGATTTAACGTGGTTCACCTTTAAAAGGCTACGTCCACGGGACAAACTCCGATATATTCTTCCACTAAAAATTATAGTGGGTACAAAGAGAGATTTGAGACAGACCCAAAAATAGTGACACTCAAAAGTGTTTCCCGAAAATACCCAAAATATTTTCCTCACTATTTTGTCACTCACCGAGAAAAATTATCCCACTAATTTTTCCCTCTCTCTTTCTTCTTCATCTCTCCTCTGATAGGAGGATGGTGGGATGAGGAGAATGGCAGAGAAACTGCCAATTTATAGGCAGTTCCACGACGTAAACAACGCGTAAACGCGTTGCCAGCCCTCCACGTTTGACACGTTCACAGCCGTCTTCGTGGAAAATCCTTCGCAGTCACTTCTGACTTTTCATCATTCTTCCTCAGTTTTGTTTTTCTTCGTGTGGGTCCCACATGTGGAGGGACCCCATTTCCAACAATCTCCCCCTCCCGATCACATGGGGGGATCCACCAGTCCAGCCTCTGATCGACAGAACTCAAACTTCTCTCTTGGTAGAATCTTTGTCAACATGTCTGATCCATTTTCATCTGTATGGATCTTCTCAAGCTGTAATTGCTTCTTCTCCAAAACATCTCTGATCCAGTGATATCTCACATCGATATGTTTTGATCTGGAATGAAAGGAGGAATTCTTCCCAAGATGAATTGCACTCTGACTGTCACGAAATAATTGATATATCTGCTGCTAGAATCCAAGTTCACATAAGAACTTCTTCAACCACAGCAACTCCTTACAGGCTTCCGTTGCTGCAATAAATTCTGCTTCAGTTGTTGATAGAGCAACATACTTCTGTAGTGTTGACTTCCATGACACAGCTCCCCCTGCAAGAGTAATCAGGTATCCTGATGTAGACTTCCTTGAGTCAACATCGCCAGCCATATCTGCATCTGTGTAACCAACTAATACAGATTCTCCATTTCCAAAACATAGACACATTTTGGAAGTACTGCGCAAATACCTGAAAATCCACTTCACTGCAGCCCAATGTTCCTTTCCGGGATTTGAAAGAAACCTGCTTACAACTCCAACTGAGTAAGCAATATCTGGTCGTGTGCATACCATGGCGTACATTAAACTTCCAACTGCTGAAGCATATGGAACTCTATCCATCTCCTCCTTCTCCTGATCCGTAGAAGGGCTTTGCTTGGAACTCAATCTAAAATGGTTAGCAAGAGGACAACCAACCGTTTTAGCCTTGTCCAAATCTTTGAAGTACCTTCTCAATGTACTTCTCTTGTGATAACCACAACTTCTTGGCACTTCTATCTCTGGTAATTCTCATGCCAAGGATATGTTTTGTTGGCCCCAAGTCTTTCATAGCAAAAGACTTGCTTAACAGCTTCTTCAAGTTGTTAATTCTGGCAATGATCTGGCCAACAATCAACATATCATCCACATAGAGCAATAGAACGATGAAATCGTCATCCGAGAATTTCTTGACAAATACACAGTGAAGAAGTCTTGTCATAGCTTTGCTCCCCCATAACTGACTCAAACTTCTTGTCCACTGTTTGGGTGCCTGCTTTAAGCAATCAAGCTTGCACACATAATCCTCTTTTCCCTCAACTTCGAAATCCTCTGGTTGCTCCATGTATATCTCTTCCTCCAAGTCTCTATGAAGGAAGGCAGTCTTCACATCCATCTACTCAATCTTCAGGTCGAGCTTTGCTGCTATCCCCAAAACAGCACGAATGGATGTCTTTTTCACCACTGGTGAAAAGATCTCATCAAAGTCTATCCCTTTTCTTTGACTGAATCCCTTGACTACTAGTCTTGCTTTGAATCGTGGTTCGCGACCGTGTTCATCTTTCTTGATTCTGAACACCCACCTATTCTTCAAGACTTTCTTGCCTTTAGGCAACTTCACCAGCTCAAATGTCTTGTTCTCATGCAAGGATTTCATCTCATCTTGCATGGCTGCAATCCACTCATGATCATCGAAATAGCTTCTTTAAAGCTTTTCGGCTCTTCTTCATCAGTTTTGTACACAAACTGATCTTTGGGATATCTAGTGGACTGTCGCACAACTCTGCCAGATCTTGTGCGGATTGACAAATCTTCTGCTGGTGGTTGTTGAGGCTGATCATCATTGTCATTGACAATCTCTGGTCCAGCCTCAATGGGAGCGTCATGATCACCTATCCCAGGTTGATCATCTTGTACCTCATCTTGCTTGTTCTTACCTCCATTTAGATCGAAATTCAGCAACAGCTTTCGATCTAAAATTTTCCCTGCAGTGAATAGTAACTCCGTATAAGTGAACAGTACTCAGTACGTATGAATAGTACTGACCGTATGAACAGTTCTCAGTACGTATGAATAATACTGTATGTATGAACATTATCTCCATACGTGTAAACAGTACCCGCACATATGAATAGTGCCTCCCGTATACGTACTCCGTTTATACGAATAATATTACTGCCCAAATGACTGTCTCAATATCTTTTCTGATGTGGAAGATCAGACTACGCTGCAACCACAGAGCATACTCAGAATTTTAAGAGACCCCAACCTTTGCTCTGATACCACTTGTTAGGCCCCAGGTACAGCAGCGGATAAAATAATCGACAAGCAAGGCACAAAAGTACACCAGATTTAACGTGGTTCACCTTTAAAAGGCTACGTCCACGGGACAAACTCCGATATATTCTTCCACTAAAAAATTATAGTGGGTACAAAGAGAGATTTGAGACAGACCCAAAAATAGTGACACTCAAAAGTGTTTCCCGAAAATACCCAAAATATTTTCCTCACTATTTTGTCACTCACCGAGAAAAATTATCCCACTAATTTTTCCCTCTCTCTTTCTTCTTCATCTCTCCTCTGATAGG
>NQLW01000011.1:7254447-7287795 GCA_002312845.1 Kalanchoe fedtschenkoi
TATAGCACACATCCGCTGTTACGAAAATAAGGTTTCTAGCTGTTGCTGGAGATGCATTTCTGTTTTTAAGGTTTTCCGTCAATAATCTGCTTAAGATATAAAGCATGGTAATTTTCAATAGTATTATGCACGGCTTTCTAATTGATCAAGTTTGTTCTCCAATCATGTCGAAGTTATTGAACTTTGTTTCCCATTTTATGCATCCTTTCCCCCAAATATATTATTAAGCAGATTTTAATCAGTGTAAATTTTTTATTTTTCAGCTTTAAGCTTGAATTCTTAGTGCGCAATTCTTTTATAAACTCACAATTAACCAAATCTAGCCTTAAAATATTTATTAAAATAATTAAAAATGTTAACTTTATATTCAAAAAAATATTTTGCCATCAGAGCCCACTTCAAAATCAGAACAGATTAAACTAATCAAAATCAATATTGGAGACATTTAGTGGAAGATAGATTTAACAAAAGTATAACAAATCTCACGCAAGTTGTGTCATTCATTTAAGTATAACAAATCTCACTCCGAAAACACATGTCTAATTCCTATAATCATATTTGTTTAAGAGTGTAACTATAATTTTTTTATAAAAAAATTAGTTTATTTTTTTACACCATTTTCAACAATTCTGATAGTTCTAACGTAATTGAAAAAGTGATAGTTGAGAGAAATCGGCATATCGGTTCATTTATCCTACTTAATCATTTATTTGGCCTTGGAAGACAAATGCATAAATCATCAAAGAGATCATATTGTGAGAATGCCCATGCCTGATGTAGAAACATATGCTCGAAGCCTCGAGCCCTAGTTAAGGATTTTTTTTCTAAATTAATTTTAACATCACCTCTACACAAGTTAAGCTATCTCCGTATTCTCAATCATTTGTAATATTTTTTTTTTTTGCATTTTAAAATTAGATCAATCTCATTAATTGGGCGTGATTGTGTAAAATGAAGTGTTGAATGTTAAATAATGTATAAGAATTTGAATGCTATAATCAATAGTCAAACCACGTCTCATTTCTGATTATTGAATAATATATTTACATTAACTTATTTTTTTGAAAATTTAATATATTATAATTTTATGATTTGAATATCTTTGTATATTATAATTCTAATATTTTATCTTTACTTTAACATATGATTGAAATGAATAATTATATCTAAATATGTTTTATTTAGCACGAGGTAACATAAAAAGCTAAAATATAAAAGTGAAAGTACATGTTTAAAAATCGATATAATTATAAAATAATTTACTGATAATCTCACGCTAAGTTGTGTCATTCATTTAAGTATAACAAATCTCACTCCGAAAACATCGTACTCGCAAATTGTGTCATTCATTTCTTGATAACATCTCAATATCTGCATGTAAAATTTTTGAGTCAAGTGTAATATCTTTCAATCGAGCACACCATCCAACTGAAACATATGTAAAAATTATATTAAAATCAAATACATTAAAATATTTTGATAATTTTCAACCCTCTCTCTTTACTAATATATTACTTGTTTGTCGGTGAGTACAGTTATGTGTACATGATCAATAAAGCGTAGTGTGCATCAAATAAACAAACTATAAATGGAGGAGTAATAAGTGGTTGGTGAGAGTGCAAAGATAATTGGAATAGTTTTAAATTTTAATATTATTTTATAGTTAGTACGTTGAATATTTGATTTTGATTTTTCTTCGACGAGATTTGTTTGACTAAAAGTCAATGAATAAATCAAACGTCATCACGATCCATATTTTTCGGATCGTGACACTATTATAACTAGCTATGTTTCGGTTATGAAGCCATATATGAAGTGCTTCCTATTTCGAATTAAAGTTTACTTTAAGTGACCTGGGCCAATAATTTTAAGGATTCTCGAGCAGGTTGAAAAAATAGATTCTTCAAACTTATATTGTAAGTAATAATTTTTTTATAAATGATATCATTAGGCTAATATAAATAATTATAAATTATTACTTTTAAGAAAATTTATATGTAAATGTATTTATGCACCATCATTTTATATGAAACACATCAAATCATTATTATCGTTTTTGTTGAGTAGAAAAATATTTTAAAAATCAAATTATATATTTTAATTATTGGTCTTCCAGCTCGAATATCATGAGTTCGAATTTTGATGGTTGGATGGGTTGAGTGTGTTTTCTTCTATCCTGCGTGATACTTTTAATAATATTATTTTTATTTCTCCAAAGTGTAGTAGCTCTATTTGCCCCAATGTGGATATTGTGTTCCTCCCCTGCGTGGGAGCGAGGTGTTATCGGTTTTATTCTGCGAGGTATTCTGTATGACATGTTCGTTTAAATAAGTATGATCAATATGTATGTGCCGATTGTAATTTAAGAAATTTTTTGTAATAAAAAAAGTGTTGGGCATCACTGGAAAGGAGTGTTCACAAAAATTTGGAAAATCCAGGGTTTGATTTTGCATAGGTGTCATTATGTTTTTTTTAACTAAAGGAATTATTTTTTAGCAAAAAAATCTATATTAGGAAGAACCCAAAACGCCGAGAGAGGGGTACAAAGAATGGTGTGTAAAGAGCGATGCAAAGCCAACGCGAACATGTGCGGACGAGACTGCTTGAGGCGAGGGAGGACTAGAGCGCGGCTCATCCTGGGGATGATTTGAGGTTTGCACACGCATAGGCTGTCTACTGATGCGGATAAACTGCTGATCAGCTTTGTGCGGAAGGCTCGATAGCGAGCGCCAGGATCCATTTCTCAGGCTCGAAAGGATAATTTTAGCGAGGGAATTATCATGTTGATCAATTTTCCGAAAGGACAATGATATAGACCATCGGCTAGCATTCCATCTTCTGTCATCAGAGGAACCTACTGATGCGTCCCATTGAGCTTCGTTTATCACTACATTGCTTGCCCGTGAGAGCTCGAGGATATGGGCCAAGATGAGCCGGATGCCACCCAAAGCTGCCTAGGAGTTTCGGCCCCAGCGACTGACTAGCACAAGGTCACCGCTAGGAGTTCTGAGTGCGGCAGATACGGCCCCATCCGAGCAGGCCACACTTGCAGTACTAGGCACTTACGCCATAATTGTCATTATGTTTAGATTTGATTTTAACTAGAAAACCAACATATAATGAGCCCCTCCCCTTGGGCTCTGGGCGTCGCCCATAAGAGCCATATTAAAAGGTCGGGCCTGAACACCCGCCATGACAAAACACAGTGCATTAAATCAACAAATAAGGAATCAGTTACAGTAGGAATATAGCAGCTGATCCGTCAAGAAATCCAAATTTGTTTGGATTAATAACAACATGACGTCATTTTAGTAATTCATTGATTTTGGTACCACAGATGACCCAAAATCTTCAGAAACCCTAGTCCAAAGAAACTGACAAAGAACGAACAAGAAAACACAGAATAGAGGAAGCCCCCAAGAAGTGTATGGGAGAGACATCAGTCTCAATGGAGAGAAAAGGGAGATGAAATGATAGGCCGGCAATAACAATAATTTGATATCATGATAAATGTGAAAATATATTTTTTTAGAGAGAGAATAGCAAATTCTAAAAATAATTTTTGTGCTAATTCTCATTGATTATAGGAAATTACACACGACTGATAGAGATAGCTAAGCTGAGAAAACGAAAGAGAGAAGAGGACGGGTAAAGCTGTTATAGCAACTTCTCTTCTTCAAATCAAAACGAAACAACAGCAAAAACTAAAAGTTTTATTCCAAGCCAAACCACGCAGAATAAAACACACTTTATTTCCAACAGGGTTCACCATCTAAGACATGTCAGCTGACACAGCCCTCGGGTTCCTCCCTGAGGTACGTTCCCCGGCATTATTTCTCCAAAAGCTAGTCTTCATCCAACTCTTTGAATGCTGTAACCGGCGTGAAATCAAGAACAACACTGCGAAGAGCCGCCTCCTTCTCTTCCTCCACTAGCGCAACCAGTGTGTGCAGATTCGAGATCCGATTGTCATACTCCGCTCTAGTCTCTTTGACGGCTTGCAAGTACTCAGCCCTTTGCATCTCGAATGCCCTGATGAGCGCAACTTCAGCTACGGTTTGGCCAGGTCGGGCTCTCTTCTCCGTCCGCCTCTTCTTGAAAGCCGCATTCATAGCAGCTGCCCCTCAGGAGACTTCATCCAGCCACAGAAATAATAAAGCTGCTTCGGGGTGCATGTGTCAGCAGAATGGAAAAAATCTCGTTCGATGGCAGTAGCGGCCAAATCCCTACGCACTGCCTCGTCAGGGATACGAGCGTAGATCTTGATCCTCTTGATAAACCCCTTGATAGTCAGGAAACAAGCGTTGATAGCCGGGACAGTCCACGACTCAACCGGAAAATTCTGCGCTCGTAGAGGGGTGAGGACCTCAATCAGCTGATCTTGAATGTTGACACCAGGTATGTAGACACCGCTCTGTGCTCCGCCTGCCATGTTGCCAAAGAAAACAGGGATGTGACGGTACGAAAAAACTGCATAAGAGGGTTAAAAAGACACCAAGAGATGCAAACCATGCACCTCGAACAATGGAAAGGCAGCAAGAACGGTATCCAGAGCGACAGTGAACTCTATAAAGCATGCTTATAGTTCACAATTTACGATGCGCCTAATAATTAATTTTTGCAAGTTTTATTGAGAACTATTAGTCAATATTGAGACATTAAGCTATGTTTGGTCTAGGAAAAATTTAGTGAAAATGAAAATTTGATGAAAAGCGTCAAGGATTTTTGTTTGGGGTTTTGAAAAAATTTGTGGAAAAAAAAATGCATGAAAAATTAGAAGAAAAGTTAAAGTAAAATAAAAAGAGTTCTGACACTTTCCTTCAAAATTTTCATTTGAACCAAATATAAAAAAATAAAGTGGAATCTATTATGAATTTCAATTTTCCTCCAATTTTCCTTTCCTTCAAATTTTCCCTTAACCAAACACACCTTAGGCAAAATTGGTGGAAATAAAATTTGATGGAAAGTGGATCCCCCTCTAGATTTTATCCTATTTTTTCTTGATTGGTTTGAGGTAAAAAAAGGTAGGAAAATGTTACATTGTTTATTTTAAACAAATTTTTCTTCCTATTTGCCATCTAATTTTCTTACAAACTTTTCTTCTCATTTTTTCATAAAAATTCTTTCTCATTTTCCACCAAATTTCTTTCCACCATGAATTCTATCCTATTGGAAGGAAAGTTTCAAAACTCTTATTATTTTATGTAAGTTTTCTTTCTAATTTTTCATGTAATTTTCTTTCCCACAAATTTTCCTTAAACCAAACAAAGAAATTCTTCTAACTATTCATCAAATTTTCTTTTCTACCAAATTTTCCCTAAACCAAACACACTCTAAGTATTTTATTGAGTCAAATTTTGCACATCTGCAATAAAATTTATAGACGTGAGATCTCAATAAAATTTCAAACTAAAATCTCAAGAAGCTATATTTTCTTTCATTATTTATTTATCTACTATTACTTATCATTTAACAATTCAAATGTACATTGAATACTCTTATTTAAGTAATAAAATAAAAAAATAATTAATTCATTATTATTATCCATACAGAAATCTTTCTATATCAAAAATAATACATCACATTTTACATTTTATAAAAAAATTTAAAAAAATACTATAAATACTTGTCTGTTAAATTTTTTCAACAACCAATATTAATATTTTTTAATCTACTCAAATTAATTTAAATTGACTGATCGACTATTTGTTACATTTAGACCGCATTCCAACTAACAACTAATATAATATTTTCTCAATTCACTCGATTTAGTTTTCTCCAACTTTTATTTTAAATGCGAGACAACCTCAATACAAATGCATGTTGTGATTGTATCTCAATACACTCTTCAACAATAGTACAAATATCAAGTTTATAATCATGTTACTAAATTTTCCCCATAATTATCAAACATGAACAGTTGTCATAACTCTCCAAATATGATTCGTTTCTCTTGAAAATAAAATTCTACTGATATATGTCGTTTAAGGTCAATTTGAGTAGATTAAAATGAAGTTAAATACTATCTGTTAAACAAATTTAATAAGTAAGTGGTTAATATTTTTTAAAAAACATTTGTGTAAAAATTAAAATTGGTACATGATTACTAATGATGAATAAACTTTTTTATTGATTATGATAATTAAGTTATTAATATTTGATATTTTAAGATAGTTGTTGATATTAAATACGCATTGAAAATTATTAAGTGACAAATAAAAATGAACAAAAAAATTTTATTAAGTGCATGTAAAAGAGGATAGAGAGAGTATGATATTGAAAATACAACTTTTGAGTTCTTACATGTTTTTATTTGCCTATAAGTCCTTTCTGCTTCGAACTAGGTTTCATTTTACTTAAACTGAACTTTTTTCCCATGCATATTTACTTACGTGCTGTACTGCTGTTCGATGTTGCAATTGAATACAATTTCCAATAAGTTTACTTTTTTTTTCCGATAAGTTATTAATTATCTTTCCTTGGAAACTTAAATCCACGAGATTAAATTATGCTTTTCAAAATGAGGCTGTTACTTGAAATTGATAGCATGATTTTTTAACGTGCACATTTTTTTCTGAGTAGAATTAACATTTCCGACTCACTAGTTCAATGCATGTATGCCAACACTTGTCCTATTCCATTCTTTATGATCTTGGTAGAAATGCAGAATGAATAAGCGCAGCCAAGCATTAATTGACTTCTGTAGGTTTATTAATGAACAAAATGAAGCTCAAGAATTACAGATCAAACGATGAATTAAGAAAGGAAATATTAGGGCTGCAAGCGAGTCGATGTACTCGTGAGTTGTTCGTGAACGAGTTCGGTTAGTACTCGATCAAAACTCGTTTGTTAATAAACGAGCCGATCACGAACAACAATTATATGTTCGTTTAATAAATGAGCCGAATATGAGCAAGGGGGTGCTCGGCTCGTTTATGTTCGCGAACTAGCTCGATAAGAAACTTGATAACTCTATTAAAAAGATCGAGGACTTACTGACTTAAGTTAGAATGTAATTCAAATTCAAACATGTTAAAGTGGAATGATAAAGAATATGAGGGCCACAACAGTGAAGCAGTACGCTGTATGCATGTCTACTAAGCACACTACCAATACTTGCCCTTCATGACACGAATCTACAAGTGAAGCCAAAAAGTTGATGGTTATTGGAAGGTATCGTCTAGATCAATCACGAGGTGACACACTATCCAACACTTACCATCCGGGACTTCAAAATCATCCAAATATAAACTATGCCAATAACTAAAAATTTAGTTTTTGATTTGAGAAGCTCTGAGGAATACATCAAAGGAATTGACAAGAAGCTCGTCCTTCCTGTACCTCGGGTGTCATCCCAACCACATGCGCCTAACTTGCCTGTCGTATTCCCCTTCTGTCCAGAGCCAACCCAGAAGCAAACTCCAAGGCCCAATTCAGTCCTCAACTGGCCCAGAACCGATGGACTTCAATTAGCCTGTCTCTATCTCTCCCAATCCCAACCCAGGAGACCCCTATAGTCATCCCGCATCCCTTTAGGCCTCGTGTCACCCATTTTAAGCTCTTCGAGCACTTCTTAGGCCTAACGCCATTCATTGTAAGCTCTTCGAGCACTCCTTAGGCCGAGCGCCATCCATTGTAAGCTCTTCGAGTCTCCTTAGGCCTAGCGCCACTCACTGTAGGCTCTTTGAGCCATGCTTAGCCTCGCGCCACCACTTGTAGGCATTTTGTCAATATGTCATTTGACCTCTATCAATAAAATAAAGTTAAAAAAAAATCACGAACATTAAGCAGCAGCTTACACATTTGGCCACGGACGTGATTGAGATCAAGGCAATGGCAGGCTGGCTTCCATTACAAATAGAGAAAATACACACCCCAACATCAGTGTAGTGGCTATGAGGAGTGAAATGTGGATTCCAGAAGTCGACCTGTCAAAAACGATGAATCTGTCATTTTTAGACATAGCCTTATGCGTGATTGGACAACTACCCGAGCGCGCAACCAGCGAAATTCCAGCAAAGGAAGTGTACACTGACGCATATGTATCCACTAATCAGGCACGCAGCGACTTGCCCCCAGTTTCAGCAGATGGGACACAAGTTCGTTTTCACATTGTTTAAATAGATAGTTACTATAAGCCTATTCTCCCTTTTCCTATACATTGAATTTGATTGTATCATATTTGTAGGCTAAGAGTTAGAATAATAATTTCCAACAAAATTTCCACTTAATTTTCTTTCATTCATATTTTTCATCTAACCCAAACATGAAATTTTTTAAATTTTTCATCAAATTTTTTCTAAACCAAACACAGCCTAAGGATGTGTTTGGTTAAGAGAAAATTTGGTGGAAATGAAAATTTGGTGACAATTAAAAGGAAATGGAATCTTTGAAGGATTCCATCTAATTTACCATTGTTTGATTTGCTATGAAAAATGTCAAGAAAAATAATAAGAATTTCATTTCATTTTCCATATTCATGGAATATTTCATGGAAAATATTTAGGAAAGTATTATATCATATTTTTATCTCCAATCTCGTCGGATACATTGAACTTGATCAGATACATATAAGATTTTATAAAATTCAATTAAGAAATATTAAGAGTGAATCGAGTCTTCTTAAAAAGGTAGGCAATAAATTTTACTGAAAAAAACATTATCATTAACTCACAAGCACAATATCCACCAAAATGTTCCACAAAAGAAGAAGTGTCCATATTAATCATATAACATATATATAGAAACAAATACAAGGGTACATCATCAATATGAATTCATATGTTAAAAAGACAAAAAATCAAAATGATACATAACGATTTATTATTAATTTATATTATTTTTAACTTTTCAATGAACACAGTCCAACAAATAATTTCTTACAATAATAATACGCTGTCAAGACCCAAAACAACCTGGAAACCCTTTCTTCTTCTGGGTAAAACGCAGCGTCGAATCCGAAGATCTGACCCCGAACGATGCCGTTCTCATGACGCCATAATCCTCATCAAATGAATCTCCGACGCAACGCAACGGCGACCTCGGTCTCGAGTAAGAACCCGACCCGCACAACCGCCTGATCCGAAGATAATCCCTCCTAACCGAACCCGACTTAAACCCACCTAAACTGTTATATGAAGACGACGATGATGAGGAGGAGGACGAGTAACGCGGGGACACGTGTGTAGCGGATCTCTTAAGCTTCTGCAGCACGTGGACTAGGAGATTAAACCTGGACCTGGAAGCGGGCCCGGGTCGGGTGGTGTCGGCGGAGTGATAGGAAGGCGGCGGCGTGAGCGGCGGAATGCCTGACGACGTTTGGTGAGCGGAGCTGCGGGCGTGTATGGGCGTGCCGGGAGCTGACTCCCATTTGAAGGGGACGGAGCCGCTGGATCCGCCGTAGTAGACTCTGAAAGACGAGCCACGGCTCCCATCCCCGCCGGCCTCTTGATGTGATTGGCTGCGTTGGAGAGATTGGGAGTTGGCGCTGCTGATCTGCATTTCGGTTTTTGAGATTGATGGGTCTTCTTCTTCTTCTTCTTCTTCTAGTGAGAATGAAGCGAGTGAGTTTCTGTAGATCTGAAAATGTTGGGAAGGTGCAGAGAAAGAAGAAGAAGAAGGTGACGGAACAGTGGTTGAATTTGCCCTTAAATTTGAACGTATTGGCGGATCCGAGGCCACATATTTTCATAAATAGTATAATAATTGCATACGTATTAATTACTGTAATTCACTGAGCTGTGTATGGAGTCAAAATTTACAAAAAAAAAATATGGAAAATATACTCCAAGCCAGAAAGAGCAACAACTTCATTTGCACAGAATTACTCACTCCTTTTTTTACATGTTACTTAACCGATTTTTTTATCCACTTTTACTTGTCATTTAATAATTTTCAATGCGTATTTAATGTCAACAACTACCTTAAAATGTCAAACATTAATAACTTCATTATCATATTCAATAAAAAATACATTATCTACCAGTAATCATCTACCAATTTTATTTTTTGCACAAATTTTTTTATAAACACATCAACCACTCATTCATTAAATTTGTCTAACCGCTAGCATTAACTTCACCTTAATCTACTCAAATTAATCTTAAATGACATGCAATAGAGGACGGAAGAGAGAGTACTCCACAAATCATGCATTGGAAATTGAAATTATCATATGATACTGGCAAAGCACCATCAGTTTCAGCTAAATTGAAGCCATTATTATTAATGGACAACATTTTCGCAGCAGATATTTAATTTTTAAATTGAATTATATTAAGAAGATATTAATATAAACAGTTAGAGAAAATTTACTGTAATAGATAGGTTGATACAGTAATGTTTAACTTATAAACTTCAAGCAAAAAATAAGATTGGTAGATTATTACGTACTCGTTAGAAATGATTTTTTTAATAATTATGATAATGAAGTGATGAATGTTCGTTGTTAATACGCATTGAAAATTATTAAGTGATAAGTAAGAGTGAAAAAAAATAGACTTTGTTAAGGGACAAGTAAAAAAAAAGTAATAGTCAAAGGAAATTTTTTATACATTTTACTATACTTTCTTTTATTATTGATAGGTAAAAGTTTAATGAAAATATCAAAATATTATTTGATCAAATTAAAATTTCTTTTAGTTTTTCATTATATTTCTACTGTCATCATTCTTTATAGTTTATACCAAACATGTGTTTATGTAATTTTTTCTCACATTACTTTACATTTTCTCTCTCATTTTTGTAATCCGAATTGAGATTAAATATTCATACACGGTGTTTTTTTTCTTAGTTAGAACCGCTAATCCCTTCCACCTCGATAGTATCACACATACTCACTGTGTGTCAATTGACGTGCACTTTCAATATATATAAGCGTAAAGAGATACTAACAAGACTCAAACTTTGGAGTTTGACAGGGTGTCTTGTTCATACACTTGATACTGTTTTAAGTTATTGAGTGACACATGAGCTTATAAATATGTCGTCAGAGTCCGTGGGCTTGTAGGTCTGTAACATGAATTGCATTTTTAAATTTGAGGAATTTATGTGACCATATTTCATAAATGATGATGAAAGCTGGTCTGAGTATATATCCCATACAAATACAAGGTTTAGTTATAGCTCCAGTAGGTGGCTGATGGGGTTTATGGTAGCCCCATGCTTTTATGAAATGCACTACTACAGTTTGTAGCTTGCGTGAGTGGAAGGGGATTTGCATCCGGATCGATATGGTCACACAGGGCGTATGTTTTAAATGTAACGTTTTCCTGGCCCCGGATGGGAACATATTACTAGTCAGTACTCTCTTTGTCCTCTTTCACACGTCATTTAAGAATTTTTTTGTTTTTATTTTTTACTTAATAATTTTTAATACATAGTTAATATCAACAACTATCTTAAAACGTCAAACATTAATCATTTATATATCATAATCAATAAAAAAATTATTCATCACCAGTAATAATCTACCAATTTTACTTTTTGCACGAATTTAAAAAAAAAATCAATCATTCACTCATTATATTTGTTGATCCGAAAGCATTATGTTCACTTTTGTCTACATAAATTGATCTTAAACGACATGTATAAAAGGACAGATGAAATATACATTGTCTATGAAAATTATTCATAAAAAAATATTCATCAACTAGGTGAAGGGATTCTTATTGGCCAGTTATTTTTGTCTTTTAGAACTTACTGAACCTTATAAATTTGTTGAGCGTATTAAGGATTATTTATAGTGCACATCGTCAATTGCAAGTTCAATAGTGATCTTCATGTATAGTTGGGCTCCTCCACTCATAGTCAATTTATTTTGAGTGTGGATATAACTAATTTTCATGATATCAGAGTGGGTTTCGTCGCACCCTATAAACATGCCCGTGAAAGTTGACTAAATCCGCACGAAGTCCCAGTTGTCGAAATTAACAAAATCCCTCACAAATGAGGTGTGTTGAGCATATTAAAGACTTACTTATAGTTAGTTTGATGGAGATATATTATTAGCAATGCAAGTCATAATTAAAAAGTTCTGTTTTCAATTTGGTTCTCGGAGGAGTTGATTTCTCGGACACTTATCGTAATATAGCAGAGTTTGGAACATAACTAATCAAATCAACAAAATCAAATGTTGAGTTACCAAATACCTCCAAGTCATTGTACTAAGTCTGATAAAAAATTTCACACATTTTCAAATCCACCTTATTCAATTAATATTAATTTGAGAGTTCGAGTGAGTACAAATATATTTTACACAATTTGACATAGTAAATAGAATCATTTACTTTTAGGAATGCACAAGGAAGACGTTTGAATAATCTAACCTGTCGTTCTATAAAATTAAATATTGGATGTTGAGTGTAGAATGTAAAGTGTCTTGGCCTAAGATAGTTGTGTATATAAGGAGTTTTTACGAGAATAACTTCATATTGTTAGTCATATTTTTGTGGCCAATGAGGACGGTCTCCTTGGGGAAGGAGTCCAACATGTCTAATGTCTACATATTGCGATGAGGACGGAGAAGTGGAAGAACAAGGGCATCGTCGAGCTTGAAGCGGAACTCCCTTGTTAAGCATGAATTAGTAATGCTAAAATAAGAGGATTTAAAATTAGGCTAGTGCCGAAATATAAGGTTTTATAGTTAGGCTATTTTTCAGGTTTTTGGAACTAAATTAGTTCAAAAATCCTAATTTTTTTTTAAATAATTTTATTGATGAAAAAGGTCTAGGATCTTTTTGGCAAATGCCTACATGGGTTGATATTGCTCTATGAGCATTACATTTGGACAGGCCAGACCAATTGACCTACAGCCTGCTAACAAGGCCGCTGACAGGGGACAAGCGACCAAACACCAGGCGTTGCAGCGCCCCGTACGGGGCTGACGCGGGAACTCGGGGCGCTGTCCACGAGGCTACTCGCGTCACACCACTCCCAACGCGTCCTCGAGAGCTGCAGGAAAAGAGCCTGTGGGCTCTGCTGGCTGCTGTCGCGACATGGGGCTGGGCAGGAGGACCAGCAGCTCGGCAGGCGAGGGTGACCCTGCCACGCTCCAACGCGACAGGGTACATGGCCTGCACCCGGAGACCAAGACGCTGACCGTGCCATGCCCCTGACCCCAAGAGACTCGACGGCAGTGGGTGGTGGAAGCGGGAAGAACGGCTCGCCGGAGGTCATTCAGACCGGGGCGGGACCGATTTCGCTGCCTAAAAGAGGGTGTTGCGGCTCCCGGGGGTGTCCGCCTGATGCCGCCACGGTCCAAAACTCCTAGATCTGGCCCCTCCGCACCCAAAAACCATGGCTTCCCTCTTGCGGCTCGGCCTGCACAGAGCTAACCCGATGGAACCGGGAGGGGGCGAGCACTGAGCTGGGCCGATAGCTTTGGTGGCTAGGTGTTGAGGCGAGAGGCTGGCTAGGGGAAGGGCGGTGGGGCTTCGGGCTTCTTCCACACGGGGGCTGCAGCTACAAGGCGAGCGATGCGGGAAGGAAGCGCCAGGGCGCGGTGCGAGTGGAGACGCCGAGTTTGACATTTTAAACAACTCAAACATGTTAAAGCTTTTATTTTGAGGTCTTCGAACCAAAGTTAGTTCAAAACCCTAAAATAAAAGTTTCAAACATGTTTGAGTTGTTTAAATGCCACAAACATGTTTTAGTCTTTGATTTTGATGTTTTGGAACCAAAGTTGGTTCAAAACCCTCAAAATAAAAGTTTAAAAACTTGTTCGAGTTGTGGAAATACCAATTTTGACATTTAAACAACCCAAACATGTTTCAATCTTTTATTTTGATTTTTTGGAACTAAAGTTGATACGAAACCTCAAAATAAAAGTTTAAAACTTGTTCGAGTTGTGAAAATATCTAAATTGATATTGTTTTGACTAATTTCTAAATTGTATAAGATGACATCTAATAATTTTTCTTTATTGTAAAAAACTTTATTTTCATACACACACAACCATGAAGAATAGAATTTTCTTTAATGATTTTATATTTAACCACCTTATGTACATATCTACACACAGTTTCACACGCTGAAATTTTTGAAAAGATTGGAGCAAAAAATGCTTCCAACTCCTTTCGGTCTGTCAACTCACAAATTGACAAAAACCTTAACTTTCTGTAAAGAGGCCAACTACTACACACACACCCAATTCGACAACTCATGCTGAGAATTGAGAACCATGCATTAAAATAATTTTTAAAAAGTTGGTTGAGAACGACATCTGAATTCAACTTAACATCATTAAAAAAAGGGATAAAATCCAAAAGGGATCATGAACTATCACCACTTACCTAATTGCAGTCAGAACTATCACGATTTCCAAAAATGGTGCAATGAAAAAAAAATTGGACTGATTTTCTAAAATAAAATTTAACATTACATTCCTAACCTAATATTATTACAAGACTTAGATTTGTGTGCGAAAATTACGTCGTTTGGTTATCAAAATAAATTATATCATTTTAAGCACATAAAGAAAACAACGTCTTTTGATAACTAAATGACGTAATTTTCGCACACAAATCCAAGTCTTATAATAATATTAGTTTAGGAATGTGATGATAAATTTTATTTTAGAAAATCAGTCCAATTTTTTTTTCATTGCACCCTTTTTGGAAATCATGATAGTTCTGACCGCAATTGGGTAAGCGGTGATAGTTCGGACTTCTAAAAATGCAACTAGTGTTCTGAGTGGGACAACCGATGGAAACAATAGAGCTCTGAGCTTTGTCAATTAATAATGCAATGTTGGAATATGACATGTATATATACTCGCTTTTAACCAGAAAATACATACACATCAAACTATCAACGTTAGATTTCGAATCTAAATTTTGCAGATGATGGGTGAGATTGTTTGTCACTTGATCACCAGCCCTGATGACTCAATTAGTCATTTTTTTTGTGTTTGTCTGTGAAAATCCATATGTTGTTTTGTTTTGCTTTTTGATGAAAATAACAGGCCGCAATATTTATTCCTCAGTAGTATTTTTGACCATTCCAACAAATATCTGTCTTTGAAATGTTCTCTCTTTGATAAGTATTTTGAATAGAAAACAAATAGTTTTGTTCACTGACTAGAGACCCGCAATGCAAGAGAGTTGGAAAACAAGCGTGTGAACCAAACCCAACAGTTTTCAAGACCGCACGTGCCGGAAACAAAATGGTCGCAGGTTTCAATATCATTGACTTTCATTGAATATTTGTAAGAGAATCTAACAAAATTATTACCCATAATTTTTTATATTTTTATATAACTATGTTAAACAAATCTCGTGCAATGCCCTTTGCGCTATAATTATATTGCAAATATAAATTTAATTCAAATTTAAAAAATTACACAAAGTCATAATCGGCATGTAAGATAATCACAAACGTCTCCTTAAACAAAAAAACAAGTCAAACAAATAGTTTGATATTCTTGCATGTGGAATAACACACTAGAATAATTGAGAAGTTATAGAGGAGATAATAGTTGCTTTTTCTATGACATTTTACTTGTGGCTTAATCAAAATTTATATATGTATTTTTATTTTTCACTTAATAACTAAGCTACATATTTAATATCGTTATATGTCTTAAAAACTTAAATATTAATTAGATTATCATAATCCATAAAAAAATTATTCTACACTTACAATAAATTATTTCATTCTACATTTTACATGAAATTTAAAAATTTACATTAAATACTTACTAAATTTAATTAATAATTAATTTTAACATTTTCTTAATCTATTTTATTAACTTAAACAATTACGAAATTGGACAAAAATAGTCTGTTTAGCTTTAACATTGAGAGCTAGAGGAGGAAAGATACTTATAACTACTTTACTCATAACAACTATAGGAATGCGCAACGAAAAGATGAGGCATTTAATGTGCCGACAATGTTGAAAAATTAACAAAATATCATATAAGAAATCAATAACATGCTAAATGAGATGTTGATTATACGCCTAACTATAAATATTTAGTGTGGAAATGAGGACTCTGAGCCTACATGCAGTTTTAAATTTGTGATTCTCAAAATAAAGAGCGTGAGTTTTATATTCATGCGAAGTAAAGGAGATGTGGCTCCACAATGTTGAAAAATTAATAAAATATCATATCAGAAATCAATAACATACTAAATGATATGTTGATTGTATATCTAACCATAATTATTTAGTGTGAAAATGAGGACTCTGAGCCTACATGTAGTTTTAAATTTGTGATTCTCAAAATATAAAGTTTGAGTTTTATATTCATGCGAAGTAAAGGAGATGTGGCTCCACAATGTTGAAAAATTAACAAAATATCATATCAGAAATCAATAACATACTGAATGATATGTTGATTGTATATCTAACTATAATTATTTAGTGTGAAAATGAGGACTCTGAGCCCACATGTAGTTTTAAATTTGTGATTCTCAAAATAAAAAGTTTGAGTTTTATATTCATGCGAAGTAAAGGAGATGAGGTTGAACAATATTGAAAATTTAAGAAAATATCATATAAGAAGTCAATAACATACTGCATGAGATGTTGATTATATCTGATATAATAATATTACGGTGTCTGTCCGGTCTGAAATGTTAACAATATTTGTGATTCGATTCGGTTCGATTTAAAATCGGTCGGTCCGGTTTGAAATTTTAAAAAACTGTTCGGTTTGAAACGGATCGGTTCGGTTCGGTCCGGTTTGAAATGTTAATGATTTGGTTACGATTTCAAATTTTTAAAAACCGATAACTAATAATTTGGTTTGACTTTTAATTTTTTATGAACCGAACCGAATCCGTCGGGTCGACGGGTAACTTCCCTAATACCTAACTATAATTATTTAGTATGCAAATGAGGACTCTGAGCCTACATGCAGTTTTAAATTTGTGATTCTCAAAATAAAGAGCGTGAATTTATATTCATGAGAAGTAAAGGAGGTATGTGAGCCTACATTCGTGCGTCTCGAGTATCACGCATCTCGAGCGCCACATGATCATCGGTTCCCAGGTTGCCTCACATGTGCTGGCTCCGCGTTGTTGTCCTCATTGTCATAATGCTCATCCGAAGTCCTGCACAGCAGACCCACGAAGCCCGAAGGTCCTCAGGCAACAGGTCCTCTAGAGCACAATTTGGGCTCTACCCTCATCTAGCAGGCTCTACTAGCCCATTTCGGCTATGTAGACTCCATGAATCTTTCTATCCTTGTAGGAAATATGCGATGCCAATATCCTTAAGCCTCACACCACCTCCTTACTGACTCAAGCCCCCTTAGGCCTCATGCCACTTCCTTGTAGGCTCTCCGAGCCCTCCTTAGACCTTGTGCCACTCCCTTGTAGGCTCTCCGAACCCTCCTTAGGCCAAGCGCCATCCCCTTGTAGGCATTACGTCAATAGGTCCCTCAGACTCCGCATGAATAAAATAAATCTTAAAAAAATCAATGAAGATCCCAAGTATGCACAAGTCATCGATCGTCTTGTTAAGGTGCAGGCACCCCAGTCAGCTTCACACGCATCAGATAAATTGAGAGATAAATTACTAGAGTACAGAAGACCTTGACCTAGGATAATTTTAAGATATTTGACTATCTGTAGAACAGTAGTAAGATGATGTTCACAAAGACAAGCTAAAAACTAATGTAAGGAGTGTACAAAATAGAATATATTTGGTCTTATGATGGTCGAATAAATCATTATCCCAACCAACTTTTTGTACGGATTTGGATTTGTAAGAGGATAGCTAGATAATGTAGCTAAAAAAATATATCAGAGGCAGATTTTGTTATCTCAATACCTAAAAAATATTCAACATAACCCAAATTCTTAAGAATGACCCATAATCACTGCGGGCCAGCTCACACGCACCTCCAGCGTATCTAAGCGTAAATGTAGTACCAACAAAACTTGAACCCAGGACCTTGGGGTTGTTAGACAACAACCAATACCACTAGGTCAACACCTTGTTGGTCAGTTAACAATTTGTCATCGTCATAAGGAGCATACCTGAACTGATATTGTATGTAAAGAGAGAATGATCTATAGAGCACTAAATAAAACCAAACTGAAATAAAGCAGATGATAACTTTGCTAATCATTGGCGAGGAGCCAATTTTAATCCATAAATTTATTTTAACAATAAGCAAGTTGGTTTAGCAAAATTGTTCCTTTTAAGAATTTTGTACCGGGGGTAAGGATACGAAAACCTCTCATTTAATCCACCATGTAAAATGCATTGGTTATATCCTTTTGATACAGATTCAACTTTTTACCAGCAGCAAAAACAATCACAATTTGGACTGTAGCCATTTTTGCCGCATGGGCAAATGTCTCAAAATAATTCGTACTCTTTACTTGAGTAAACCCTTCAGTGACTAACCTCGCTTTGTATTTGTTCAGAGAACCATCATAGTGCTACTCAGACTCTAGAAATTCGCTTGCAATCTATTGAGTTTTTACCTGCAGGGAACTTAGTTATTTTTCATGCATTAGTGCTTTTTAAAGCATTCATGACCTCAATCCATTTTGAGTCTTTAGAAGCTTAGTGTATGAGTTGGGATCAGGAATTTTAGACACGTACGAGAGAAAAACAAAATATGTGTGAGATATGTGAGAGTACGAAATGTAATTAGACAAAGGGTAAAGAACTTTATAAGAAGAATTAGCATGTGAATATGGTAAAATCAATTTTTAATGGAATTACATAGTCAGTCGACTTTTGGGGAATTTTGGTGGCTCTTTTGGTGTGTATTATGGTGGATGGAGGAGAAATATGACATTGAGATTGAGAAGATGGCTCAGGTAAAAAAAAAGTGTATCAATGGACTATTTAGGGAGATAAACTAGTAAGGAGGTTAATGGAGGTTGTGTATGTGAACTGAGGGGAGAGAGATTGACTAGAAGTTCTCATTGTGTCATTTGAAATATTATAAGAAGTATGTTGAGGGGAAAAACGAGTGTCGTGACCCGGCCGTGACGAGAGTCTGATGCACAAGGGCTGAAACTTTAAATATTTTTTGAAACGAAAAGATTTTTTCATCAAAAACCATCCACTATAAATTTGAGTTTATTTGAGTTTTAATTTTTAAAATGCAATTTATTTGAGTTTTAATTTTTTTGAAAATTAAATCAAAAATAGACTCATTATTAAAGAGAACCCAAATAGATCCATTATAAAAAAAAAATCAAATTAATAGACCCTTATGGATCTAACACTCAATTAATTGAGTAGACTCTTACCGACCAAAACCTTAAAATTCACAAATGCAGGTATCGACGGGTCTGGATTTGAGACCATCTGACTTGGAGTAGTTGACAGTCCTAATTTATTATCGAGATTTATACCTAAAAATAGATTGTTCAAGACAGAACTACTCAATGCTCTGCCGATAACTTGGTAGACAGTTAACGAAAGTAGGTTCAAATCTAACACTAGGCATGATGATGCATATATTCTCACTAATTCTCCATTCATGTGGGGAATTGTTGAAAAAAGAATGAGAAATAAACTTTTTTATTCAAATAAAGAAAGACAACATATTTAAGCTGGGATGTTGGAAATTTAATGTAAAATACGGTTTTGAATATTGCTTTAAGAATAATGATTACAACTCTTTTCATTAATCCTTAAAAAGGCGGTTCAATTTTTTTATTTTTTATTTTGAAAGAAACATTACTTTTCCATTTTCATGGCTAGCTATGCATTAGAGCTTGCTTTTGCAAAGTTCTCATTCGAAAAACAACAAAATCATATGCCCTACTAACTTTTAAGTTGTAACTATTTATATATGTTAATATGTTTATTTTAGGAGTCAAATGAGTCGTACCTATTGATATAATTAGGCATGCTAAGGGCTAATATATTAATTGATACAGTATTTATTTAGCTTTGGATATGTGGGTTGGTTTGAATGATCACTAGCTAATATAGAATAAAGACAATATGAAATCAAATGGATCCTAGAATCCCTATTATACCTAGCATCCATGCAAAAGTCATTATATTATCATAAAATTCATAAATACATTAATAGATGTCATGCAATTTTAATAACACGAAATAATTATCCTATAATTTATTAAAAATCTGACTAATAAATTTTCGATATAGGTGTCGTTCTGTAAAATTAAGAGCTGAATGTTGAATGCTCAATGAGAATCTGAATGGTCAGACTATTGGTCAAACCACATCTGATTGCTGAATGATTTACTTTCATTTGATATTTTTTTTAAAATATCTTAATATATAATGATTTATTAATATAAAATTAATTTATAATTTTACAACATTAAAATAAAATTTATAATTATGTTATAAAAATATTATTTATTAATGAAGCGCGTGAGATTCTGATTGAAGAAACTAGTTGCAGTTGGCATTGATGTGATTATGATTGAAGTGCGATTCAAGTGGAGTTGATTCCAAAAAGATTTAGAAAAAATAAAGAGATAGTTATAACAATTGTTCGCCTCTGAATGATTCAGATATAAAATTAGTAACAAATCATTCAGACTTTTCAAATATTCATTAAGAGAAAAAGAACAAGTGTTCGGTTCACTGAAAGTTTAATGTAATAAGAGATCACCTCTTAATAGATCTCAGAAATACAACAAAACAAGGTCTTAATAAAATATAGGCTTCAAGTTGACTCTCAGCTCTAAAGTTGGTCTTGGTGCAAAGAGTACTACTACATAAGGAGTGGGTTCTATTTTTTTTTATAACATACACATAAGATACATGTTAAACTAATGATTCAATAGTTCTAGACAAAATTTCCAATTCAAAGCTATAATGTGTAAGGCAAAGTAACCATTTTGGTGCGGACATACCTAAGTGATAGGATACATGTACTGGTTGGTGCTGTTGATTGCAGAATTGGTTTCAATTACTTAACCTGGCGAAGAAGGATGGATAGAGTTTTGGAGGGTGCTAGATGACTCTAAATCTACCGACAAATCTAATTCAAAACCTCACAAATCAAAATGTCTCAAAACTCGGATTCTATCAAAAAATTTTAATTATGAATAATTTTTAATTGATCAGCGTGCAGATGACACTGACAAACAAAGAATGTTCTTACTTTAAAAGAACAACAATGAAGATAATAAGCACTCGACATAAATCGTAGCCCTCGTACATACATCGAAAGAGAATGTGAAATTGGGGATCATCGTCTTCGTAGGGAGTAATTCTTTGAGCAACTAGTGTACCCTCATGATGTCTTCCGAAAAAGATTTCGAATGTCAAAATATTATTTCTTTGCATTACGAGCGATATTTCAAATAATAATGTGTATTTTCAACAGAGAAGTAAAGGTCATAGTAGGATGATATTCACATTAATTTAAAAATGTAATGCTGATATTTGTCGATTGGCGTATGGAGCTCCAGCGAATCACAATGATGAGTATCTCCCAATGAGTGAGACAAATTTTGTTCAGTGTTTATTTAAAATTTTGTCATTTGTCTAATACAAGTTTTTGGAGAAAAATATTGAAGAAGATCGAATGATGTTTATGTTCAATTTGTACCCGAAATGCATTTGGATAAATTTGACTTTCCTGGAATGTTGGCAGCTTGGACTGTATGCATTGGCAATGAAAAAATTGTTCTGTGCACGAAAAGGACAATTCACTCGAGGCGGTCATGGGATTCCCATAATTATGCTCGAAATAGTTGCTTCAAATTATTTGTGGATACTGAATGCATTTTTAATGTCACAGGATTCAACAATGACATAAATGCGCTTAAACAATCATCGTTGTTCAATAATGTACTAGGAGGTGTCGATCGTACAGTTCAATTTACGATAAATATGTCAACTTACAAAATAATTATTATCTAACACATGACATATATCCCGAGTAGAGCATGTTTTTTTAAAAGTTTTCTCATCCGGAGGATCCAAAAAGAAAAATATTTAAACAGAAATATGAGGTAGCAAGAAAAGATGTTGAAAGTGCTTTTAGTGTACGTTTTGCAATCTCGTTGGATTATTAGACGTGGTCCTGCATGTTTCTAGTATAGAAATCATATACATAATATAATATTTTCTTGCGTCATTTTACATAAAATGATCATCAAAGATAGAGGATGCTATTAAGAATTGGATAAATAAAGAAAGAGAATCTCTTATAAATCAAACTGTAGGGTCTACTCCCCAAATTTACTAATACATGCATTCAGAGACAAGCTTCGTGATAGAAAAGTTCTGATTTGATCGAATATATTTGACAATGGAAACTTTAATTTAAATTAATTTATATCTGTTATATAGTATCTATAAATAAAATTTTTATTCAATTATAAGTTTGGAGTGTACTGGTTTTAATTTTACACTTAATACATTATTATTATTATTTGATGAACAGTTTAATTATGTAATTTTTATTATATAAATGTCAAAAAACATATGAATTAATAACTATAAACAATCAAAGATTTAGTAAATTTAAGAAATTAATAATTAACATAATAAAAAAATATAAATATTTAATATGACATGTGAATCTTACACATTGAGTTGAGAAAGAATTTCTTCATTATGAATAAAAATTTTATGTAAATAAAATTTATAATAATTATGAATTGCTATGACATAAATCCTACATATTACACGCCATAAATCTTCTTTCATGTTTGTTTCCTTGTAGAAATTTTTTCATTACCTTTCCCTGTTCAAAAACTAAAATGAACAAGAAAATTAACATTCCAATGGAAGGAGCGCGTGAACAAGAAAGTCATCTCTATGTATAGAAAATCCAAAGTCAAATGAGGACAGTCAAACGTAAACAAATCAGAACTTTTATTTTTATTTTATTTTTAAAAAAATGCAGTACAAAGTACTACATTATTTATAAATTCAATAATTCTATTATAAGTAATTAAAAAGAAAAGAAAAATAGCTAATTTGCATTATTAATTTACTACTATATGAGCAATTAAAAAGAAAAGAAAAACAGCTAATTTGCAGTATTAATTTACTACTATTATAAGTAATTAAAAAGAAAAGAAAAACAGCTAATTTGCAGCAGATAATGCAGAAGAGAAATATATATATATTATATATATACTTGCCCACAAGGAGCAAAAGATCCTCCTCCACCCGAATCTCTCTATCCTCTTCTTTGCTCTCTCCTTTGTTTTTTTCTATCTTCATCTTCCCTGTTTCTTTTCCCCTTGCACTTCTTCTTCTTCTTCTTCAGTTCCCCGCCGCCTGTATATAAATATAATATTTCAAGAAAAATATTATTATGGTGATGGAGGCGGCTGGGAGCAACCCTCCGCCGCCGGCCCCCGTCAGGGAACGACTTCAATCACCCATCACCAAGCTAAACAGCTACGTCGCCACCACCCGCATCGGCAAGAGATTCAAACTCTCGCAACGCAACACCACCTTCACTACCGAGCTCCGCGCAGGCACCGCCACCTTCCTCACCATGGCATACATCCTCGCAGTCAACGCCAGCATCCTCACCGACTCCGGCGCCACCTGCTCCGTCGCCGACTGCACGCCCATCTGCTCCGACCCACCCACCTGCTCCGCCTTCACCCAGCCCGACCCCACATGCAAGTTCGACCCGGTCAACCCGGGCTACGCGGCATGCCTCGCCCGCGTCCGCAAGGATCTGATCGTGGCCACCGTCGCCTCCTCGCTCATCGGCTGCCTCATCATGGGCGCCTTCGCCAACCTGCCGCTCGCCCTCGCTCCGGGCATGGGCACCAACGCCTACTTCGCCTACACCGTCGTCGGGTTTCACGGGTCGGGTAATGTCCCTTACAGGAGCGCCCTGGCCGCGGTCTTCATCGAAGGTCTCATCTTTCTTTTCATCTCGGCCATCGGGTTTCGGGCCAAGTTGGCCAAACTGGTACCCAAGCCGGTTCGGATCAGCTCGTCGGCTGGAATCGGACTCTTCCTGGCCTTCATCGGCTTGCAAAACAATCAGGGCCTGGGACTGGTCGGGTACAGCGCCTCCACCCTCGTCACTCTCGGGGGCTGCCCGAGCTCCTCTCGGGTCTCTCTGGCGCCAGTCGTAGCCGCAGCCAATGGCACCGTCAGTCTGCTTCCGGGCGGCACCGCTTCTGGGGGAATATTCTGCGTGGACAGCCGTATGGAGAGCCCCACGCTGTGGCTCGGCTTGGTCGGCTTCGTAATTATCGCCTACTGCATGGTCAGAAACGTAAAAGGCGCCATGATATACGGCATCGTTTTCGTCACCGCCGTGTCCTGGTTTCGAAACACCCGAGTCACGGTGTTCCCGAACACCGCCGCGGGCGACGCCGCGTATGACTACTTCAAGAAAGTGGTGGACGTCCACTCGATCAAAAGCACCGCCGGCGCGCTGAGCTTCGCTGACATCAGCAAGGGCCACTTCTGGGAGGCGCTGGTGACGTTCCTGTACGTTGATATTCTGGACACGACGGGGACGCTGTACTCGATGGCGAGATTCGCGGGGTTCACGGATCAAAACGGGGACTTCGAGGGTCAGTACTTCGCCTTCATGTCGGACGCGTCGTCGATCGTGGTGGGGTCGTTGCTGGGGACGTCGCCGGTGACGGCGTTCATCGAGTCGTCGACGGGGATAAGGGAAGGGGGGAGGACGGGACTGACGGCGCTGACGGTGGCGACGTATTTCATGTTGGCGTTTTTCTTCACGCCGCTGCTGGCGTCGATACCGTCGTGGGCGGTGGGGCCGCCGCTGATACTGGTGGGGGTTCTGATGATGAGGTCGGTGGTGGAGATCGAGTGGAATGACATGCGGCAGGCCATTCCGGCGTTCGTGACCTTGATCCTGATGCCGCTGACCTATTCGATTGCCTACGGGCTGATCGGAGGGATCGGGACATTCGTGGTGCTGCACATTGGGGATTGGGCGGAGGGGGGTTTGAGGAGACTCGGGATACTTAAAGGGCGTGAGAGTAATATTGATAACATTGGGTTTGCTGGTGCAGTAGAGCAAACAAGTAGAAAGGATGAGACTGGGAACGGAAGCGTAGTCTAGACTCTTAGATTTTAGGATCAATCAAAAATATGCACGAGTGCCACGGAATTTTAGGTTTGTGTTTTTATTTGGCAGAATGGTAAAAGATTTGTTATTATATTAATTAAACTCATTAGCTGTCGCTTCATTTTCAGATCTGCTTAATAACAACTGCGTATGAGCCGAACAGTTTATAAGATGCCGAGTTGCTCTAAACCTCCCAAACCCCATTTCTTGCTCTTGTTCCATGCTCCATCAGCAACCACTTCACACTCAATCAATGAAAAGTTGTCCTTCTGAATTCTTAGGTTACAAGAGCGTCGGATTTCACCAAACTTAGCTGTCAAGCTCCTAAACTGTTTCTTTCCCAAGCACTTGAGATTTCCTGGAGTTGTACACCTCCTTTCTTACTACACCTTTCTTAAGATTTTGATGAAACTTGGTTTCATTATATTGCTTCCTAGAGCTAGCCCATCCTGAAGAAATCTCCTAACGAAGTACTTCCATTTTTCTGGTATGTGCAGAGCCCCGCGACTTTTATCTCGTCAGTTAGAATTAAGGAATCACTTGGGCTGTGTTTGGTTCGAGGAAAGGTTAGAGGGAAAGAAAAAATGAATCTCTCGTATAATTCATCTTATTTTCTCTTTGTTGGATTTGAATTGAAATTTTTTTAGAAAGTAGTAAAACATTCTTTAATTTAAACAAATTTTCTTTTCTATTTTCCTCTTAACTTTCCATTTTGTTTCCATCTCTAATTTTCTCTAAATCAAACAAAAAATTCATTCTCATTTTCTATCAAATTTTTCCTAAACCAAACACAGCCTTAAGATTTAGCTAAACTTAGAATTAAGAAAATGGAAGCCAAAATAAAGACAATGCACTTGCCTTCACGTTGGACCCGTCAGTTCAAAGATCTTCTACACTGACCATTGTGCAGCGAGGTAAAAAAACACCTTCTTATTTGAGTATTATGTGCAAAACCTACTTCCGTATCCAAAATATAGTGATCAGGAAACTAAGATGTGACTTGTTTGTTTTGCACCTGCAAGGTGCTGTGTGGCAAATCATGATAATGACTTGATTGAACAAAGATATGCAGGTGTCAAAACAGTTGCAGAGACCACAATAGCTCTAGGCTTTGGATCACAAAAAGCTGAAGAAACATAAAGGCCACGGAAAGTGATGTTGGGTCAGTTTGTTGATGAATACCGTGATGAACAATAACACACACAAAAAGGCAAGAAAGAAGAGTGGGAGAATACTGTAATATGAAGGCATCCTGGAAGGAACATGTTCTGTCTAGCCAATCAGCTGTTATGCAGAACAAAAGATAAAGGGAAGAGGCAGCTGCTGATCTGACCACATGAATATGCTGCTTTTGCTCATGAAATACATGCGGCCTGTAGAATCTACTCATGGTGATTAATGAATTAATCTAGTCATTCCACAAAGACAGGATTATAGACATGTGTGGAGTTAGCATTAGATCGCTTTCGAGCGTAACTAGTAACACAGTACCAACTTTCTACGCCAATTTTACTAGGACAGTCTATGGTGAAAGAGTAACTTACATCTCTCTTTTTTCACCTTCCAACTCCCACTTGTGTCTTGTTAAGACTCCAGATGGGTGACTGGAGAATGAACACAAAAATATCTTTGAAGGATACTTCAGAAAGAAGTGACGGTTTGGTACTTGGCAAGTTGGGTTTGGCGGCGTCCCAAATGGATGGCTGTCACTATCCACAATGCACATACCTGTAACATCACAAAAGGGAAGTGCTTAGGATTTCACAGTTGAATGAGAAAATAACTGTTGGAGATTGGAAGAGACGCGATTTCAAAGTCCAGCATCTGAGGAATACAGGCTGTCTGATGGGGCTTACAGGCAAAGCATAAAGAGAAACAGTGGATGTTCTTCCATTAAGGGTGCTAAAGAGAATCTTGTACAGTCCTGCAGCTGTGGCATCTCCAAGCCTTTGAACAATGACGTCTATGCATATCTACATACGCAAGTTCCATGCACAAATGTGTAAGTAACATTTTCTTGCATTATATCAAGACAACTCCAACAATGAATATATAGTTCCATAGATAATAACTCCATTTCCTTAATAAACTTTTTCGTAGTCATTATAGAGTCAGGTTTCCGTGTCTTAATGTCCGGCCTTCCTATCCAATAACACAAATAGCAGCCATAAAGGAATCAATCAAATGGGGATTCAAACCTTGGCTTTATATTTCTCTTCTTGCGAGACAACAGTAAAAAGAAGTTCTCTCCCAGGTCTGGTTACGACATAGCCCACTACCTATAGAACAATAACCATATGTACCATGATACGCCAATCAATTATGAAATGTTCACACTTGAACCAAAAGATCATTTTCTAAACATAATGCTTATTTTTTGAAGATTGAGGTCATAGGTGAGCAAGCCTTTCGACAAGAATAATTGAAAAGCTGGAGATAAAAAAAAGTAGAGGTGTTGGATGAAATAACTTGCAAACAATACTAGCCTTTCTTAAGGTTTCAGATACGGCCACCACAAGCCAAGTAGGCCATACGGCAACAGCAATTAAATTCAAGAAGGCAACAGAGGGAGCTGAAGAGATAGCTGCAGTAACCCCAGCGACAGTAAGGATCCGTCCCTGAAAAAGAAGGTATGTGAAGTTTTCTCCAAAATCAATCAATCATGAATCAGGCACTGAAAGCATCACAGCCATGAAGAACAATTGAGCATCCATATCAAACTCATCTGAAACTCTATTTCAAAATTTTTAGAAAAACACATCCAGTGTTCTAAGTCATTAAGAAGCTTACGGTCATTGTAAGTTGTCCCAAAATGATAAAAATTGCAGTGAAGCTATTGATCTGGGCAAACAGTCGTCTTCGTTCAACGGGGCTTACAACAGTCAAGGCAATAACAGTAACTTTCTGCAAACAAAGAATGCACAACAAGAATCTGAGGTGCAAAGTATGCATTTCCAGCATAAGTAATTTGACTGAAAAAGAGGCTGAAAAACATTCTTACTTGAAAATAGAAAAATGAGGAAACAACAGCACTCAGCCACAAAAAAAGGGAGACATATAACAAATAAGTCGAGGACAGTATAAGACGGACTCCATCCAACACAGCCCACAGTTGAGGCTTCTCCATGAGATTACATGACTTTGGAGAAGGACCGTTAGGCGAAAGATCAGCACATGTGTTGGGTTCTTGACCTTTGCTATCCAGATTACTGGTGCATAAATAAACTAATAAGAAAAATACCAAATGAAGCTACAGAAGTATTCTATTTCAATCTGGGTAGCAATCATTGAAGTAGTAAAAAAATTGTATCAACTTAGTGGCTTTAAGAGCAGAAAGAGCCACATATTCTTTAAGATAGCAAAACAAATAACTAGACTACCTTATAGGTGAGAGTTCTTCTGGGAGATGTGAAGTGTCTTGCTTGATGCCTTTTGATGACTGCGCAGCAAGTTCCATCAAGACAGCAGCAACAAGGAGTAGAACTGAGATATTAAGAGTGAGTGTTTAACAGAGATACGGGTCAACAAAAGACAAAAAAAACAGGTTTACGTCAATAGCCACGCACATGGGCCCAACCAAGCCATTGTTGCAGCAAAAATCGAGCCACAAAGTTGGCCAAGGGTAGCACCAGCACCAATGAACCCAAATAATCTGGAACCTGACTGAATGTGAAACAGAGTAACAAATTAGTAACACAGTAAAGTACACCTACCACTGCAACCTAAAGAGCGACTACAAACCTCATTGTCCATGACATCAATTATTCTAGCCCAAGTTGAAGAGATGGTTATAAGATTGAGCAAGGCAATCTGAAAACATACCCAAACTTTCAATCATCAGAAATTCTAAAACGGAAGTCAACATAATTAATTTAACAAAGTCCTCCAAGAGTTGCTCATTTTCCATTAAGATGCTACACTCATACCCAGAGAAATAAGCCAATTCGCACAGATACATAAAGCCATCCATGATTGCCCCAAGAGGCAAGTTGTGCGTCAGTTACATGGTTATGACCAACCTTCAACTCTTCTTTTATTGGGGTAGCTGAGGACACTGAATCCTGAGTGTCGACAAAGTCAACTTATGGAGTAGGTGGAACATTTTAGGTAAAGAACCACAGTACCACTTGTGCATAGATACCTTTGTTATAACTGACGGAGCTCCTTGAGATGGAGACGAGTAATACCAAAGAATAAAGAATGCGACAAGTGACAAACTAAAGAACCTGTGTATCAAAACCAAAGCCTGGAATTCCAAGAAGCATCTATTACAGATTGATATGAAAAAGTCAGACAGACTCTCAGTAATCATGTGTTACAAATGTCAAAAGTTTTCAGTCCAGATACAATCATAAATAGATGGCAATCTACAACCAGTTCAAATACAAACGAATGGCTGCCTGGCTCACAGTCATATGCAAGTGAAAGAGCATCAAGATACACACTTAATGATGCATCAGTATCTGAAATAAGAGGTTAAATATATACCAACTGGCTTCAAGATGGAACCAATCGAAGCAAAAAAAAACTCAAATTTCCTTTCAAAACCCCAATCAATATGTGCAACAACAAAAAAGAGGCATAGGATAATGAATCTATCTACTGCATAGATAAAGACCTTGACTTTGGGAAGACTAGGGTGAGAGAAGAGGAGGGTCGACAGCGGGACAGCAACCAAGGTCAGCAACAAGGATCCCACAAAGAGGATGGGGAGGTTGGAGACACCAAGCGAAATCGCACCTTCATCTCGTAGCGGTAGCACCACAAAATACGAACTCAAAATCTGCATGAAACACGAAACCAATGAAAGAAGAGACAAGACTGAGCTGAAATTCCAAAGTTCAAATCGAAAGCCGGAGGCCTTACGAAGAAGAAACAGGAAGAGGAGTGGAGCAAGGCGGGGGTCTCATGAGGGTGCACTGTGACGAAAAGAGCTGCAGCCGACTCCAATCGAGACCTTAACGCGGCGCTTACCATCTCAACTGAATCTCGCCGCTGTCTTCCGGTACGATCGCGAGCCTCGTTCGCTCCGTTCCGCAACCATCAAATCTCCATCAGTCGTCTGCTCGCCCCAGCTCGAACAAAATTGTTTTCGTCTGGCCTCCAACTTGTTCTAATCTCCAACACTACCACTAAAGTTTTCAAATGTACAGAACTGCCCCCCTCCCCCAATTTTTTGGGAGTCCTCTCGTCGGTTCGTTGGCATTACGCACGCTACACAATTCATTTCATTTTCAATATTTAAAAAGACCATTTTAATTTTAAAAGAAATCATAACTTTTTTAAAAAAAATTAATTGTTAAAAATAATTTATACAACTCAATGGTAATTTTACATTTTATATTTATAATTAACATCAAATAATAAATAAGATTTAAGAATTGGGCGTATATACTATGTTAAATATCGTTTTGCTGCTCTTATTGAACTATATTTAATATTTTGTTCGGGAAGGTAATTGACAAATTTTGATTCATTTATTGTCAATTTGGTATTTGAATCATTCATATCTGAATCAAATCTCATTACCTATTAGAAATCATAAATATATTTTATGTATCATACTTTTTCAATCAAACTGTACTTTCATTTTTTGTATTTTTTTACTGGATCACATGCTACACTGGAATAAATAAATTATATGTAAAAATAAATTTATATTTTAATCATTTTTTATATTTATTTTCAGATGTGAAAATGGTAAAAAATAATACATTAAGATATTTAAATATAAAATTACTAAAGAAAATAAATCATTTAGCAATCAGAAATGAGAAATGATCTGAACATTAGTGAGACCATCCATATTCTCAATTAGCATACATCACTTAATTTATTTTTATTTTTTTACAAACTTTTTTATTCAAAAAAAGCAGGGGCGCTCGGTGCCTACGACAACGGCTCTGGAATCTAAGACAAAGTCTAACCTGGACTTTTCCATTCTACTGTGCCGTTGACACTGCCTCCGTCATTGAGAATCAATCAGGTGATAAGGTTACTTGATTTCGGGACTAGATTGAAAATCAAAGGGGGCAGAGCTTGCCTGAACTTGTCCAAGCTCTAGAAACGATTGAGGACCGGGCCAGTCGAAGAGTCCCATTGATTCTCTATCTGGGAGTGAGCCTGCAACATCCTTTTTGTCACGCACAAGAGACTTGAAAGACCTTTGAGCTCTGTTATATTGAGACTTGTTATTTTGATCACGGACATGAAGGCCCCCGAAGGGACAAATTGATCTCAACTATGTGTTTATGATGAAGGGACAAACCGGTCTCAACTGTATGTCTATGACAACGATCAACACGATTTTTCATGGGTGTTAGGACAAGCAACTCTATGTTGAATGCCATGAGAGGTAAACAACAGAGAGCACAAAACTCATCACCGCAATCTGTTCAAACATATTTTATTTTATGATCATACTGATGTTTAACAAGAGTATTAAATTGTTAAAAAAATTTGAAAACATTGATTTCAAAGTGAGATGGTAGTACCAAACGAACTAACCGAAATCATCTATGAATACGACAAAATATTTAAAATTGTCAATAAATAACACGGGAGTGAGGCCTCAAACATCACTTAAAATTAATTCAAATGGTGATGCACGAGAGTCACTAACAGGACGCGATGAACAACACGACTTCTCTGATTGACATTCAAAACACTGATTTTTAAAATCAAACACAAAATACGATAACTTCTGTGACCGAATAATGTGTTCGAGATTACTAACATGAGGATGACTTAATTGATGATGCCAAACACTTGAACAAACTTTCTCCACCGTATTAGCTGACAGACAAGGAATTGAGAAAATATACGATTCATGAAATACTTACCATATTTAGTTAGTCTTTTAAGAAAATGAACTTTGGTGGCCAGATCCCTCGTAACAAAGTCTTAGGCATTTGTAAAGAATTAAGGTGAGTCAAAATAGATGTGTTACCAATGTTTACAATATTTAAATCTTTACCATTTGTGACCTCAACTTGTTCGGGTTCGGTATACGTTTTCGTGTTTAAAAAATTGATAATATTTGAAGTCATATGATGTGTGGCTGCCGTGTCGATAAACAAATTCTAATGAGACTAGCAAAATTGAGGTGTAACATAGTGTGTAGTGTGAGCTACGGAAGCATTACACAATCGATATGAGTTTGCAAAATACTAAATTTGACCACAAATTTGGGATGATTATGTAACTTGAGGTTGGAACCAGGACTGTGCTGTAACATATCGATTCCAGTCCTGACACCGCCCCCTCATCCATGACCTGCACAATTTTCCCTGTAGCAATTTAAAGAGCGAGATGGAGCGTGTGTGGAATTAGTCGAAATGGATGGAAGAATATATTGTTGAAATAAATTGGCACTTGGTGGAGCTTCATTATTGAGAGATATGGAATCAAACCAAAAACTATTTATGATCTCATGGTTGGCCAAGTGATCAAGAAATTCTTAAAAGGAAATTTATTGGGCTAGAGCATTGAGATTGATGATCCACGCGCATATTTTTGATCATATATATATTTGTCAAATGATGTTTTAGAGGTCAGTTGTAGACAAATAAAATTGATAAGTACCAAATCGAATCAAAAGGAGAAAAAAGCTTGCATCTAGTAATTTATTTAATATCTATTTAATTATTAATAAAAAAATTGGAAGTTGTTAGAAAATTAATAACTATTAAACAAAAGTGAAAACTACAGCACATATATGGAATCGAACAGAGAAGATAAGCATCCTATAATTTTCACTTCACCTATGTTGCATTCAAACTCTCATATAATTTTTGAAGCTCAAATAATAATCCATAATATATCATGCAATTTCAAAAATACGGCATAACCACTCAATAATTTACTGCGAGCCCGACTTTTGGGTGCCCCCATGTAACAAATTATTGACTACAATTGATTTCGCATTTCGTTGTTTTTCAATTTTGGTCTTCGTAGCTCACAAATATTAGTCCAATAGTAATTATACTAACATCTCCTAAAATTTTGTTGTTTTGTCATCTATTTAAATGATATTGCTTTTTTTACACGAAAAAATTCGTGTATTTCATACTAGACCAACTCTGTTGCATTAAAATTTTAATAAGATCAATTGTATTTAATGAATCAAACCTAATGTGATATTTTAAATTTTATATTTGTCAATTTTAATAGCTCAAACTATAAAGGATGAAATAACGATACTTACTTCGGAATCCATTTAAGGTCAAATTATTGCTTGACATATGGATTGTCACGGCCAATCTGTACAAAGGCTTGTTGCGGCGACTTGGTAAACTTTGATGGGAATTAAAACCATCATATGTGTCCCTCCCTGAGACAATCAATTCATTCAAGCAAAG
>NQLW01000011.1:7288205-7356852 GCA_002312845.1 Kalanchoe fedtschenkoi
CTCAGACTGGTGATTCATCATATCTGGTTCGGGCTCATCATCAACTGCAAACCTCACCCTTCTTCCCACAGGCTCCATTTCGATTACGTCTGTTATGCTTTCCACGGTTGGGAAGCCGATGGAGACACTGGCTGGCTGGACGCTTTCTTCATAAGGTTGCTGACTTGAGAATGCGACTGTCCCAATCACAGCCAATCTGCAGCTACTATTCGAATCCCCTGAATGGGAGCCGTAGTCTTCATTGCCTGCTATGTCATTGTTGTTCTCAAGTGATCGGGACCATTCATAGCGGATGAAAGCGGCCAGCCGGTCCACCAGGTCTGTTTCAAAAGAATCCACATCCTGATGAACATCCCTGTACCCGTAACGGACAATGCACCGGTATGATCGATGCGCTGCTGGCCCAACTCGACCTACAAGGTATCTTTCTTCAGGTGGCACATGCGGGACGGGCACAGACTTCACGCAGACGAATACAAGGACCCGGTGGAAAGCCGGGAGGTTCGTCACAAACCGAGAGAAGTTTGCCGGGATGCCAGATGTCAGATCAGTAAAGACAACACCGATACCGGGAACTCGAGCAATCCCCAAACTTGGACCCAAGGCCAACAGCCATTCTAATGAAACCTTGTTGTGAAGATCAAACTCATATTTTTTGATGGTTGCATAGTGCCAGATAAACATGATAGTCATCAAAATCAAAGCCAGGAGGATTGGAAGCCAGGCGCCCTCAAGGAACTTGATCAATGATGCCGAGAAGTAGAACAACTCAATGGATCCGAAGAAGAGTAGGAATAAGATTGCGACTATCGCAGGTTTGTGCCAACAAAGAAATATGACCAGAGAAGTCAAGCATGTTGTTACCAACATCACGGTCATTACAGCCAGCCCTGCCAAACAAATGACCATGAATTTTCAGCGGAAGTGTTCGAAGTAAAAAAAAATAGTACTGAGCGACTCGGAAATCTACCTGAGGCATTCCCGATACGTTTTGTGTCTCTGAAACCGATTGTAACAGCAATGCAAAGGACCATGAGCATCCAGTTGATCTCAGGAATGTAGATCTGACCATGAATTTTATCAGAAGTGTGAATGACCTTCACTCTTGGGAAGCAGCCAAGAGACTGGCTCTGGTTAATGATGGAGAATGTTCCGCTGATGATCGCTTGGCTCCCCACAACAGAAGCCAGGATAGCTACGACGAGCATAGGCCAATGAAGACATTCTGTGTGAAAAAAGTAGTTGGTTACTACGTTGATCATTTGCTTCCATTTTCACAAATTCCAACAAGGGTACCTCAAATGGTTTGTGCGGCATGGTCCCCGTAGAAGAGAAATCATCTCATAGACACATTTTGATTGTATCGCTAACGATCTAGAAACAAATGTAGCAAGTAAGTCGACATATTCACCTGGAACTGAGACATAAAAACTGATTTTGGATGTGAAATCATGATGCATTGACAAATAAGCAGCTTGACCCATGTAAGCGAGTATAAGCGCCGGATACACCATGAAACTGAAAGCAATCTGCACAGAGAACGGCAAAGCAAACGCATCAGCCGGGGATAAAAAAAAAGTACTAGATTGAAGCACTCTTAGTCGAATTAAAATGGATTGAAACCTGAATTGCAGCATAGGAAAAATGGCCGAGATCAGCAAACATGGCCTCTGAACCTGCAAGCAGAATAGCAAACTTGAGTATATTTCACAGAATTAGTGCATTTTGGATATTTCAAAATAACTTCAAAAAAGCACAGCTAATAGGACAGTACTGAATGCAACACTTGTATTGTCTTGAATCCACTCTACCTGTTATGCATAGGAGTATACCACCAAGCGACATCCATCCACTTTTCCTGGTTTTTCTCAAGAATTTGAACATGTAATAGGGCGACAGAGCCTGATACACATGTGGGTTCCAGTGGAAAATGTTGTAAATGCCGAGGGCGCTGATGCACAGCAACCAAGTTAGCACAATTGGTGCAAACAGAAATCCAACTCGATGAGTTCCATAATGTTGAAGAGCGAATAGGCCAAACAATATAGCGCACGTTATCGGGACAACAGCATCTGCAATTTAAATCCATGGAACAAAACATGAAAAAGATACTCAGCCAGTCATATGGTCAGCAGATACTAGCTCAAGTGACAACTGTGACTTGTTTCTTTTTTTGCATAATGAACTTACAAAGATGGTGTTCCTTGGACATTGATAGCTCAAGGCCGGATACTGCAGAGAACACTACATTAAGCAAACAACGGTTAGTCACGAAACTAGACAAACAGACAGCTAAAATGACGATAGCTTGATAAGCATTGAGAATAAGAAATCACCAGATATGGCTGGAGTCAGGACCCCATCGCCAATGACCATACAAGTCCCAAGAAGAACCAAAAGCAGTAGAGAAGTGTGCAACGTCTTATGCTTCTCGAGCAGCAGTTTGATTCTTGAGCTGTTCTTAGTTTCCGGTGGATGCTCCAGTTTATAAGTAGAAACAGCTTCATCAGCTACTTGCCTGTTGGGGAGAAGACTAACTCTGGCGTGGCGACAAATAAGTGAATAGAGAGCAAAAGTACCACCTGCATTATCAAAATTTATCAGTTCATATTCAACCAATACAAAGAAACTTACGAAATAGTCATAAAGGGTATAGTAGATTGATATACCCTCTCCATTATCATCTGCTCGGAGGACAATAAAGACGTATTTGAAGAGAGGAACAAGAGTTAGGGTCCAGAAAACAAATGATAAAGCACCGAATATCTCTTCATTCGTATCTGAATGATGTATATCTTCTGCAAAAGTGCTCTTGTAAACATATAGAGGTGAAATACTCAAGTCTCCATAAACAACACCGAGGCTTTGGTAAGCTAACAGCAGTGTGGTCTTCCATGAGTCCTTCTGGATGGTAGAGTCATAAATCAGACGCATATGATTCAGAGCTAAACAAAAACCAACTAATTCCATCTCGTAGTTCAAACCTTTATCACACAATCTCGCTCTAAAGCTAAATAAAAAGCAACATCATCATCCACCCACCCACCGATTTCACAACAGTAATCTAGGCAGTAAGAAAGGAGGGAGTGTTTACACAAACCTTGGAACTGCCCCAACATTTACCATAATCGATATCCATGAGCATCAGTTGTCAATCTTCTCCACAATGATCTGCTGACAAACAAACCTGGTAACAGATCTGCATCAACAGATTATAAACTGAGAGAAAATAATAAACAAGAGATCACCGACATTATCCAGAAAGATAGGGAGCATTTCATGAATAACCATAAATTGACATTGACCAAAATCCCTACTTGCCCATCACACCATCTGGGAAGACTAATTTCAAAGCCAGATACACAGATTTCAACAAACCCACACGACTTCCATACCTCATTCAAACATCCGCAGAAGCGTGTAAATCAAAGGAAAAACTGATAAGAACCCAGAAGCCAAAAACAGCACATCAGTATCAATAATTGAATTAGATGGGAAGCCCGAAAGCTTCCAATAGACGTCCAATAATGCCACCATAAATGTTGAAGGTGGTCCTCATTAAGTACATATGTCTAGATTACCAATTCACCTGCTACTTTTGCACTGTGGTTGATGAGAAGAAGGTAAAGATAATCTAAGCATACGCTCTCCCTCATGACACTAAACACATGAGGAAATCAGTAGAAAGCTCTTAACTTTGACAGTGGGTGGAAATATAAAAAATGGGTTCACACTTCACAAGAGAAACACACCACAAGGGGAAATAGAGGAATGTAAAAAAGAGAGTGGTTGTGATTTGTAATGCAAAAGCACATTCACATGATCAACTGATAGTTTCATATAAATACCAAACACTCATCAGCAACCCCCACCAAAATTAAAGCCGGTTTAAGGACCACGACATCATGTCATCCATCATACCCAAGTTTCCTTCTTGACCCCACTTCAGCACTATCGCCATTAAACAATGCAGCTACCTAAAGCACATCCACAATACCCATATCTCCACTATAGCCTCAGAAACTGGGGAAAAAATAATGAATAAACAAAAAAAAACCGTTCAGTCTCCTTTCAAGCTTGAATATAGTGGCATTTCAAAGTTTGCCATTTCCCACAGTTTGAACCCATTCTAAGCAAAAGGGGTTTCTGAGATTAAACAAAAGCTTTAAACTTCATCCAAAATAAAAGACTTACCGTGAGCTAACTACTGGGTTGCTAAAAATGGAAGGTGAAGAGATGGGGTATGGCCAAATGAGAGATTGGTTTGTGCAAGAATGAGATCAAATGAGGGAGGGAGGGAGGGAGGAGCATGTGATTAGATTAGCAAAGACAGCTTTGGTTGCAGAAAGAGAGTGGAGACAATTTGAACTCTGGAAGAAAGATGAAGTAGAAGAAAATGAATTGAACATCATGCTCTTTAAATTTCTCGCCAAACCTCAACTGCCCATTCTCTCACTCCACATTCTTTCATCCATTGCTTTTTAGGTGGGTCATTTTGCTTTTGCTTTTCTTGAGAATGGTTTTCCAGTTCTCTTAAGTCTTACCTATCCATGTCGTGCTCTGAAATTTCTTTCTGCCCAACTTTCTCTCCACCTCCAGGGCGGCTATACAAATTGGAGAATGGAGCTATTTTATTATTTATATACTAATTTTTATTTATATTTTACCCTTACAACTTTTAAAATTATTTTTTATTCAATATTATTTTTTATTTTAAAATTATTTTTATTTTGAAATTCTTAATTTTATTTTATAATAATTATTTTATTTTATTTTTTGAAACAAATTTAGATCATAATTCAAACTGGACCCACTATATAGAATAAATAAACTAAATGGGAAACTAAATGGATGCACCCCAGATCCAATGACCCCAATATACTCAAAACTTAAATAAATTAATGTTAAATAAATTATATAAAATATTTAAATAACTTGTGATGACTAATTTATTCCTAATTGATTTGTTCTATTTTAGTTATTGATAATTATAAATGCAGTCCAATTATTTTATATATCAAAAGTATATTACAAAAGCATATGAGTATTTTTGTGTACACATATAGAAAAGTTTTGTTTGTTGTGTGAAGAGAATTCTTTTCACTCAATTTTAAATGACAAATAAAGAGACAAAAAGAGTGTACGGTGATTAATTATTTTATGAATTTTATGTTGCTGTTGTGATGGTTTTAGATGAAAATAGAATTTTTTAACATTTAAATATAAAAAATATATAAATGCCCAACCACGGGCATCATTGACAAATGACCTTATCATTTGGCCATCACTTTTGGTGATTTTTTAAATTTATTTTGCATTAGTTTATTTAAATTTTGAGTATATTGGGGTCATTGGATCTAGGATGTATCAAAACTCATATTATATTATGAAAAAAGGAGCAATTTTATTGTCTTACTCTTAATAAATTGTATTATGAGAGATTTAAATTTTAAGAATTATACCTCTCGATATTTGAAGAAATGTGTAAACTGATTTATCAATTCTATGTGTTTAACTTTATAAATTTGTAACCTTCCTTTGAAAAATATGATTATACACAAACCGGATCAAAATTATATAAAAATACTTACAAATTACACAAATATTACAATCTCTAACGGAACTTTTGAGCGCAAAATATTTTTTATGTATAACATATTTGTTTTATTATATATTTATTTATTACATAGTCGAAGCCATATGCTAAATATTACAGTGCGAAATATTTTAAACTTGCAAAATTTTTACACTATAGAACTTATTTAAGAGTATCAAAATTCACATTATTCCGTAATCTTCCATAAGTCTTCATAACTAGAATTTTATCTCCATTTTCTTGTCTGGAATTAGAGATGACAATTCCAACCGCCCGTCACGTCCTCCCATCATTTTGTTCTAATTAATGTGGTTAATAACCGAATTGATCATGCCTATGTTGAATATTGTAATCGAACCGAAAAAATTTAGACGAATAGATTAAACATATGGTAATTGTCATATTCAACATGTGAAAAAATTTAGACGAATAGATTAAAACATTTAGGCTAATCACCCCAAAATTGCACCGCCCGCTCGCATAGTAAATACAAATAACATACAAGTAAATCCCATAAATAATTATATAAACATATTTACTTATGAATAATATGCTTTGTTCAGTGAGCTCAGCCTATTACTTTTTTATGCTAATACTTCCAAACTCATTAAAATATCAACTTTTAATTATATTACGAATTAATCTTTAATACGAGGTGGGTGAAACACAATCATTCATGACTTACGCCTCTCAAAACTAAAAATAATTCACAATATACAACATGGTAAATATGAATCACCTTATAATTTATCGTCGTTCTCATTCTCAATTCTTAGTGTAAATAATTAAAATTTTATTTTTTATTCACTTATTATATATGTATTAGACATCGATGTTGATGAAGGTCGTATTCATATCGTTTGAGATATAATGTAATAGTATTATACTTTTCTTGATCTTTCTTTATACGTTCAAAAAAAAATTTAGTCAAAAATTCAATGTGAGTTGAACTGTTGAACTTAACCACTCAATAGTATTTTACTTATACATATTTATCTTCAAAAATTAGATTTGCTTCAATTGAGCTGAGGAAAAATAAAAGTGAAAATGATTCTCACCAGTGCAAAGGCGCCATTTAAAGAGGATAGTAGATCCAGGACACTCAGGAATATATTCTTCAAGAGACTTCCCTCAACAACCAATCTCATGAAAATAGCTTTCATTTTCAATGACATTCAGTTAGGAGCGATTTAGAAGATAGATCAATGAAGCTATCTTTACAGAGAACTCATTTAACGAGGACCGATGCACTCGAAGACATGCCAATAAGAAATTCTCCACTACTCTGTCATATGTTTTTAGTTTAATAATAAATAATAAATTATGAACAGTGTATACGCTGCCTCACATATTTGATATCTTTATTGTACTGTCATTTATTTCATATTTTAATCACTTTCAGATTTTTTATTATATGAGTTGTTTATCTACATCTTCAAGTTTGATTGATGAGCTATTCGTGAAAAATCAGATATGAAATTTTTGCATCGTGAAAAAATACTCAATTCAACATCTTCCCGAAAGTTTCAATATTTTCGGTTGAATATTTGAACTAAGATTTCAAATTTAGCGGGGCTGAACCTGAACTAGGTTGCTCTCTCGTCTAACAAAGCATGCTAAATTTATATATGTAGACTAGGATTTGCAAGGTTCTTAATTTGAGAATTCAGTTTGTTTTGTAGAGTTTTGAGATTGAGATTTTGGTGTGAATTGACCTATCTTGAACTAAGATGATGACAGTGATAGTGATAAGCAAAGTTAGTGACTTTATAGGTAGCTTAATAGGATTTAAAAAACTTTAAATTTTAGTTTATTTTATTAATATATTTTAAATTTAAGTAATTGTGAGGAAAAACGACGGTAGTTCATAGACTCTTTTTAGTTTTTTATTTATAAATTTTAATGATGATTAAATGATTACGCGTGGTCAAACAAAAATTTAATGGGGATAGATAAGGTTTTGTTTTTCACATACATGAATGGTTAAATTGTGAGTGTGGTTTTGATATGCCTTGAGGCGGATATGGTACGACAATGTCACCAATTACCTCAAACCCGCCATATTGCCATCCCTAATTGGGATTTGAGCCATGTGCAATTATATGCCTTAGTTTTTCATCCATAAATAAGACTATCAAGCTCAATACTAGTGCGCGCATGTTCATTTTCCTTTGAATTTTCGCGCCGAATTTTAACGGGTTTTAAAGGTACATGTTAAACTTGGCTCAATCATTTTTCACAAGTTTAAGTCATGCTCAAACATTGATCCACATGATAAATTGAGCCAAATTCTGTTAAATATTTGTTAGTAAATAAACTTTTAAACTAATTTGATTATTTTCTCTTTTGATTTTTTTGTAAAATTTATCATTCAATATGTGTTTAAGTTTAATCTCATTTATTAAAATGGCCCTGTTTGATCATTGACATTAGTTGGTAACTTGGCTTGCAGGGCATAAGTTTCAAACTTTGTAGTCTCGATGAGTTTACTTTTCCTTCTCGGCAACTATTGTGTATCACATTTGATGGGCTAGTAATCATTCCCATCTTTAAGAAATACTTGTTAATAACTTATAGTTGTTGAAGCTTATTTGAGAATCATAAAGTTAGGTGTTATTTTGAGGATCAAAATGCTTTCAAATCGGTCTAGTGTGTTATTAACATTGTGTTCCTCAAGTAGTAGTGGCTTCTCTCTTTATTTTCTTTGTTTGTGCTGTCAGCCTCAGCTCAAGCTTTAGTGCTTTTGCTTTGGTTGGTAGTGTTTTTGTTTGTCTTTGTCTTTGTTCTTGTGGTAGTTGGATATTCTTTTATTGCCATTCTTTAAGGCTTTGTTTGATTCAGGGAAAGTTACATGGAAAAGGAAAATTAGACGAAAAGTTAGAGAAATTCTTTGTTTGGTTTAGATGAAAAATTTCATGGAAAAAAAATTTGATGGAAAATTATATGTAAAATTTTGTTTAATAACAATAGGAAATGACATTTTTCTTTAAACTTTCCATGATAGACAAACAAGTGGAAAATGAAATGGATTCCATTAGAAATTTGGATTCCATTCTATTTTCCATCAAATTTTCCTTTTCATGCGACTTTTCCTAAACCAAACACAGCCTAAATCTATCTTTACATATTTGAAAAAAACCCATCATACATAAAAATGATCTCTAATTAATCTCAATAAGATCTTTGCATGAGATATATACGAGTTTTGATAAAAGTTATAAAACACACAATTAAAATTATTCACAAATATAAATGAATCGAGCACATCTTTGCCCATCAGATAATTTATTTAACAATCTTAAAAATCAAATTATAATTGATATTAATTATTTATCATTGAATGAGTTTTATTTGAATTTCTTTGGAAATTGAATGAGTTCTATTTGAATTTCTTTGGAAATTATTTATATTGACTCATTTACACCACTATTAGCAAGCACGTGATTTGACATGTTTGTCTGGGCTTTTGCTATCTTTTATAGGTTTTTCTATAGCTTGTTCTTATAGCTCTCATATCTTGTAGAACTAACATTTTTATCGCAACAAAATTTATGGGCTTTGCCGTATGGGGGCCATTTATTGAAGGGTAGGCTTGTAGGTTATACACATCGTGAACCAGTATATCTAATAGGTATAAAACTTTATTAAGATTTTGAATTATCATCATTTATTTAATTGCGGTTAAAATTATTATGATTTTTAAAAAAAATGCGATGAAAAAAAACTTGGACTGATTTTCTAAAATAAAATTTACCATTATATTCCTAAACTAAGATTATTATAAGATTTAAATTTGTGTGTGAAAATTACATTTATAAAAATTACAAAATCTCATCATTTTTAAATGAAGTGTCTGTTTGGGCCAGTATAAAAATTAAATTTTTTAATTATTTTCAATTTTATTGTATCAGTTTATATTATTAGAGATCAAACTATAATTATTTTAGAATTTATCGGAGTTGGATTATTATTTAATCAATTGCAAAACAGTCTCAAATGACTATTTCCTTAGAATAGTAAAATTTAATAATTACACCCGCGATTTTAAAAAGTGTGATAGATCATTTTTTTTTATATTTGACTCATCAATTTATTGTCACAATGTCAAATCTCAATTAGTAAATTAGAAGATGGACTGAACACATCCATTTTCAATAGACCATGTGTCTTCCAATTTTTTTTAAGTGTATGTACGAGTCAAAATAACGTGCAAAAGCATTATTTTAGGTAGACACATTAGTTTCAAACTTGACAAACACAACTCAAGAAACGTGGGAGAATTGGTTGGGAAGTTCTCTCTCGGTCCTTATATACATGTCGTTTAAGATAAATTGAATACATTAAGATTATATTTAATTTTAACGGTTGGACGAATTTAATAGTTAAAGATTTAATATTTATTTTTAAATTTTTTTGTAAAAAGTAGAATTGGGGAATTATTGGCCTAGAATTACTTTTTATTGATTAGGATAATAAAATCATTAATATTTGACTTTTTAAGTTAGTTGTAGATATTAAATCATTATTAAAAAATATTAAGTTATAAGTAAAAATAGACAAAAAGATTCGACTAAATGATGAGTAAAAGAGAATAGAAAGAGCATGCAACTTAAGCAACATCCCCTATGTGTAATGAATATAATATTTGTTGTTATCGCAACCTAAATATTAGTAATACAACTTTATGTTTTATCTTCAGTGTTTTATCTCTAATGTATTTTTTTTTTGTGACGGTGAGGAGATCACACACCCATAGTAAGACCTTACTCATTGCGGGTAAGTTCACGCGCACCTCCAGCATATCAAAGCGTATATATGGTATCATCAAAACTCAAACTTAGAATCTTGGATCACAAATATAACTTTTATATTATAATTTGTGTTGGGTTTATTTAGATGATTCATACATCATGGTGATCCACGATCGACCCAAATCCAAGTTTCCTAAGACCATGTCTATTGTCACATTCTACCATTTTTTTTAAACAAATTTAATCTGTAACATATCGCCACAATAATTTAAAAAAATAGTGTAATGAATAGTTATGCGTCAAATATCGTAATGTTACTATTTGTCATTACAAAAACTTTATTGCTTAATTCAAAATAAAATAAATTTAATCCTATTTATGTTTTTAATTTATTAATTTTACTTTTGTATTTAATCAAAGCCCCTGCCCAGCAAGTCTACCTACCAGAATCAGCTATTGAATCCGAACATAAACTTTACGCGTTGTTGAAGTCAACAATAACAAATGAAAAAAAGATAGCATCATAAGTTTGAAGATTGTCGCATGGAAAATGCTCTTGTCGGAGACTGGCGCCAAATATCGTCAAAATCCAACTACATCTTCAATTGCACAAATCATAAATAAAAAAAACTCTACCAAATCATTCCGAAAAAAATTGGAATGATTTTCTAAAATAAAATTTACCGTTACACTCTTAAACTTATATTATCACAAAATTTAGATTCGTGTGCGAAAATTGCGTCGTTTGGTTTCAAAATAAATAATGTTGTTTGACACATATAAAAAAATGACGTCTTTCTCATACTCAATCACTCATAATCCTCAATAAATTTAATAAGATCTATTTTATTTGAGAAATCAAACAAATTGATCTTCAGTATCATTCGAAATCATTCCTTTTTTTTTCATCGCACCCTTTTTGGAAATCGTGATAGTTTGGACCGCAATTAGATAAGTGGTGATAGTTCATAACCCCTTTTAAATTTTTTTCCCTAAGTAAAAACCCATAACCAACATATCCAAATAGATTTCTTTTGCAACACAAAATCCTAACCCAATTGATTAACAAGAATATTACATGCTCTCGATATCTTTTTGCATGTCCACTCCACCATATCTTTCGGATGTTTATTGGTCACATTGGGAAAAACTTTTTCTGAATCGCCTCTCATTCAAAAAGTTTTTCTTAAATGGCTTTTTGAAGTTAACCATCATTTTAAATAGTGTCTTGCTTACTCGTAGTCGCAGTGTCAAATCGTATATGGAAGGTGACTCGACTAGCAGCTGATTGTGCATCATCGTCATCGCAAATTCTTGGGTGCTCTCGCTCGAAAATGATGTCCTTTTGCGTCGTTTTCATTAAAACAATCATCTCTATCTCAAATCTGATGAACATGACATCTTATCTGATGAACATATTATCAAATCTGATGAATATAACAACTCATTGATGAACATATTATCTGATGAACATAACAGCTCATTTGATGAACATAGCAGCTCACACGTAAACCAACTGCAGTATAAAACTGTGTCTCCCTTTAATCCAGCCGCTGTTTCAAAAAGACGATTATATCTTAAATCCCAACCGCCTTTTGGAACAACGATTGAATGAATATTCGGTTTTATACAACGGTTCGCTTTGGCATGCTCTCTGAGAAAACTTTACATTCCAAATGCCCTTTGAAATGGTAGGTCGATTTAGTCAAGACACAGTCTCAAACTGCGGTTTAATTTGGCTAAATCTCTGAGAAAATTTTTCATTCTAACCGTCTTTTGAAATGACAATTGAATGTAATCAAGACAATAATTCAAATCATGTCTCAATTTAGCAAGGTCTATTTTTAAGCACCATTTGATTTTATGTTTGTAAGTCTATGTTAAAATTGTATGTTTTGCAATTGAATGTTTACATATTATGTTTCTTTTGTTTATTTGTAACATTTTATGTTTGGCTAGTAACTGCGCCAACACATGCATAAGAAATTGTTTAAAACGTAAGTAAATATTTGAAAATAACATTCAAATATAAAATGTAAATGATTTGGATAACAAATGTCATATACAATCACTTCCTGCGTCATGGAGGTGATTTCAAACCCCCTAGTGTCCAATGGCATGTCATTATTCTAAAGCGCTTCGACTGGCGCGGTACACGCTCGTCCCCCAGATCTCCCTGCTCTTAGGTCACCTATGTGACCTGCAATGGCCCCAGATCTCCCAGATCTCCCTGCTCTTAGGTCAACTTCATGATCCGCATTATCATCTGACTCACTGTGTGTGTCGGGTACAAGTGATGGTGCTGTAAAATCTAAAATATTAAAAAAGAATGTTAGCAACACTAAGTGTTGGAACCTCATTGTAATTCAAGTTAAAAAAATGCATGGAGGGACTTGAATGACCTCAGATCGATAGGCTAAATAGCCTCGTTGATGTCCTCTAACTCATTACGGCAAGTGTGTAAAAGATAGTTCATAATCCTCTTCACATGCCAAATGACGTCGATCATGAAGACTTCAGCGACCACTTTACAACTTCGCAAGAATGACTTTACATGCACAATCATGTAAATGTAAGATAATGAATATATCTTAATTATTTGAAAGTAACTTGATTACATATTTATATCACTTACAGCGCAGCACGGTCAGGTGCAAAGGGCTGATAAGTGAACACCTAAAAAGTGGGTGGCTAGATGATGCAATGAGTTCTCAATGTTTAGAATATAAAGGATATCCAAACGCTCATGTCAAGACTAGGTGTATGATAACTTCTTATCCTCTTGAATATCAAGCATAAAGGACCAGATGGATCCTCGGATTAGACTTTCTTTAATGGGATATGAGAACCCGAAGGGAACTCAGCAAGGAACTCTTGTAGATTAGTCGGGGCTCGACTAGGTGAAACCCCAAGATGAAATTATGGATTACCATATACCCTAACTGAGTGAGATGTATGAATAATTTAAAGAAATCCTTTCATCAGTCATTCAATGATGTTTGGTTAATGATAATCTCAGAGCTATCGTAAAACTCAGATAAGCAAAGAGATCCCGAGCATTGAGAAGGATGGCTCCGATCAAGGAAAATCTGGGCAACGCACAGTCTTCAGTATCCCAAAATGCATAAGAATAAGAAACATGAATCATTAAGTTAGGACGGTGACACAAGGCATAACTTTATTAGAATAGGAGATAAAAAATGATTAGACAACCTCGTTATGACGTAAGAGTTGCAAGTTAATGACTTAAGTGCTTATCTTTCTTCCTCAATATAATGGGCATAATGATTTAAATTTTTATTTTTCTTTCCCCTTCTCTACGTGAGAGCTCTTCTCTTCTCTGATAAAAATGTATGTTCCACCTTTGCATGGTAGTTTGTGTTTTCTCAAACAACATGATTTTGAATGTGTATATATAACAAGACGACATTATGTTGGATAATAGTCATATTTATCTAATAATGTCGAGTAAGGATTTAGTTATAATTTTCATTTTGTAAGTAATTCTAAAATTATAATTTATTATCTATTTTGACAATTGAGCTAATTTGAATCGTAATTGGTTTCCCTAAAATAATATTATATAAACATTTATTTAAAGGCTGTTATTGTCCTTCATCCTTTATCTATTTGGATGATGATTAATTAAACATATTATTTGATTCATAAATAATATATTTAAAAAGTTGGATATATTTGTTAGAGTATATAAATTATGTACTACAACTGTTAAAGTAGAGTCGTTCAAAATGATTTTAGGGGTTTGCGTTTTTAATTTCTTTTAGGGTTTTTCGAATTTCAGATTTTTCAAAATTTCAAGATATAAAGATTTAGAGTTTATTTTAAGAATATAATGTTTCTGGATTTTGGGTTTTAGAAATACCCTAAAAATATTAAATTTTTGAAACCTTGAAACCTCAAACTACTTAAAAATATTAAATCACTAAAAACCGTGGAAGCATAAAATTCTAAAAATCATATAAAACATTATCATTTATCCAATCGATGTTCCGAAATAATATAGAACTAAACTTTTAGTTTAAGAATTCAATTCTAACATTGCTACAAATTAATAGAATTAGTTAATGATGTTACACAATCTATTTAAAATTAACTCCTAAACCAGATAAAATTTATATAATATTTATGTGATTACTTATTTAGTTAAAAATTTAAATAGACAATCAAATTTAATAATTAGATATGTAACCGGAAACCCACTATCCCGTGCACCGTCGCATAATCGGCATGCTCATCACCGTAGGCAATTATCATGCATGAAATGAGAGATTTGATATTATTAAAAGCCAAAAATCACTCAACAACAAATCGAACATATATTTAATATGATTAATAATTGAAGTACATATAAATAGGTAATTATCACTTTAGAAAAGAAATAAAATCAATAACAATTATTAGTCATCCGATTTAATTGAATATATGACAAAGATGTGTGCAAAATTTACAATAGAAAACGTGTTTATGTTTGATTCATCTTCTATCCGATGATATAATATTTACATCCTTAAGGCTGTGTTTGGTTTAGGGAAAATTTGGTAGAAATGAAAATTTGATGTAAAATAAGAAGAAAAATTTGTGAGAAAATAAGAAGAAAAGTTTGTAGAAAAATTAGATGAAAATTTAGAAGGAAAATTTGTTTTAAATAAAGAATGTTTTAATATTTTTCCATCATTTTTCACCGATAACCAAACAATAAAAAATAGGATGAATTCTATACAAGAATCTATTATCACTAAATTTTCCTTTCCATTAAATTTTTCCTAAACAAAACACACCCTAATAATTACTCCCTTTGCCCTCTACAAGTCACTTAACCGAATTTTTTATCCATTTTTACTTGTCACTTAACAATTTTCAATACGCATTTAATATCAACAAATACCTTAAAACATCAAACATTAATAACTTCTTTATCATAATCAATAAAAAAATCATTCATCACCAGTAATAATCAACCAATTTTACTTTTTGCATGATTTTGTTTAAAAGGGGATCGATAGTGGTTCCTCACTCCCCCCTTGATGGCCAGGGACCGCACACTTCCTCCATAAATGCGGTACCAACAAGGCTTGAACCCAGAATCTTGGAGTTGTTAGACAACAATCCAAGACCACTAGGCCAATACCTTGTTGGTCACAATTTTTTTTAAAACACCAATCACCTACTTAATAAATTTATTCAACAGTTACCATTAATTTTATCTTAATCTAAGACATGTATTAAAGAACGGAGAAGAGTATACCACAAGAATTGCATTATGGGACTCCGTGTTGGTAACAGAATCAGTAATCAGAAGTCAAAGTGTTAATAACTTGAAGTCAACGGTCAACCCTTGCATTTCATGTTATTACCTAGGAAAGAAAAAGATACTAGCATGTTGTTTCTTACTCTGAAAGCTAAAGCTTACGACCAGGTTAACTCCCTTTGTTTCTTCACATGACAAATTGTTTTCCTAATGATCTTTAAATCTAATCTCATATTAATATTTTTCTCTAATTATCAAGGAGGGATCGCAAATCAATTACACATCAAAATTACTACGGATCAGCTCAAATACATATCCAGCATATCCATATCATCAAAGCTCAAATCTTAAACTTTGAGATTATTAAACAACAAAATTAGCCATTATACCAACACTTGTTGATCCAGTAATTAATTTCGTGTAATTGCAATGACAAGACTAATAAGAGATCGTAATCCATTTTGGACAATATCGGTTTGGAATCTAGGACCAGCCACGAAAATCTTGAGAAAATTCCAAGTGATGCCTTTGAGTTGGGTTGAGATTCAAAAAGAGTCTTGACCAGAATATGAGCAAGCTGGAGTTGAGCTGCCGCGTTGTGAGCATGTATGCGGATTTTTCAACGGAAACAGCCGCTGCAATTTCCTACCCTTTCTCACACACCGCCTTCCTCACTCATATAAATATCCATCCATCTCACCAAGCGCAGATAAAACAACTAGCTTCCTCGATCTTCTCTGGCTCAGAAGAAACTCCTCCATCTTTTCTCTCATCCATTTTCATTACCTCCTCTCTGCGGGTTTGCCTGTTTTCTTCTATGGCGGCAAACATGAAACTGGGGTGGGTTGCAGCAGTATTCGTCTTCTTTCTGGTGCTACAAACTCAACTTTCGTCGGCCAGATCGCTTTCATCTGACTTCACCACACTCCCCGTAGATAAACAACATGTTGAAGCTCCAAACACAAAGTTTGCTGGAGAATATGCGCCCCTTGTGTTCAACAAGCTTCCAAAGACGGTAAGAGTTCCTCCATCAGGGCCCAGCAAGGGAACAAACAAACTGAAGGACAGCAAGGAGCAACCAGCCACCCCAACAGGTGCATCTGCTGCGCCACAGATAGCTGTGATCAACTCAAGACGCCAGTGAGAGAGATTTACGACAAGATCGATCCGAGTTAACATGCAAACATGTTCTTTCATTCTATCCTTTTTTTCAATCATCTTCTTCAGTTTTGTTCATGGGTCTTGTAGCTACGGATATCATATTCCGTGCTCATCAAGTATGCGTGGTGTGCCCAAATTGGCAAATTGTAAGATTACTTCATACTGTAAATATATTAGAAATTAAGTTGCGACATTAAGAAAAAAGGTTGATTGGAATGTTGAAGAACGGAAGGATAATGCATTGGTCAAAGCCTTTTGACATCTCATGGTAACTTCTTAGCTGAACTAGAGTAAATAATACTACATATAAATAGTGCTGAGAATCCTATCAAGAGAAAATATTAAAGAGCAATAACATTTAACGAGCGATCAAATTAAAAATGTACAACCTTATATATAAACATACACAATATCATTATTTAATAATTGGCCCCCTCCTAATATTTTTTGAGATCCACCCCCGATTGTTATGCTCTGATTTTAGTAGGTTTAGACGGAACATCGAAGTTCTAAAGTTGTAATAACTATGGTAAAACGTGTTAGTTTCTAAAAAATGATTACAACGATACAGAATGGGTTTATGCTTCATGTCATGTGTCATAATATATAATATTTTTAAAATTGTATTTCTATTTCTTATTATTACAATAATTATTCTTGTGATTAACAATTATAATGATTATAGTAAATATTTTTTTAAAGAGGATGAATATCATTTTACACTATAAATGAATATTTCTAATTACAATACTGTCCAATATTGAATAATTTTATTAAATATTTAATCGATGTAAAATTAAATGAAAAAAAGTAAATATATAAAAAGTATTTTCTAATAAAAAATAATTTTCAGTACGAAAATTAGCAAGCTCCAAAGGTAACCGTAGCACATCTTTCTATACCTACAAAAAAGGCCATCTATTTATGGGGAAATGATAATGAATAACTACTGGACTGATTTAAGCTTATACAACAAATTTGAGCTCATATTTATGGGAAGGCTCGTTAGGTCTTTACAGGCAGAAATAGTATTTACGTCCGAGTTTGAGGACTGATGATGAATTGGTGATGCGAAGATCGAGGAATTTGGACAGGTTAGTGTCCTTGTTGATGAGTTAACTCGACTAACTGACCGAGTCAACTCGGCCGGGTAGTCTCCAAATCAAAGGGTGGTGGAACCATGCATGTTTTGCGGATTTTTTTTAAAGAGGATCAATAATGGTTCCTCACTTCCCTTCTTGGTGGTCAGGGGTCGCACACCCCCTCCACTTTGATAGTGTACGACTGTACGTTCATACTCACTGCGGGCCAGCTCACGCGCACCTCCAGCGTATCTAAGCGTAAATGCGGTACCAACAAGGCTTGAACTCAAGATCTTGGGGTTGTTAGACAACACCCAATCCCACATTGCGAACTTCAATTCGATGCTGTCGTGGTGCATGTGTGATTGGATTTGTGGAACTGCTGCATCGATCTTGAGCATGGATCTCCAGATGATGATTTAGGAGATGACGGTGCATCGGTGTGGACGGGATCAACTGTCAGGTCGTCGACGATTTGTTTGGAAAACAGAAGATCCTAAACCGGAGAAGAAGCAAATAAGTGCTCAATTCTGATATCCTTTAAAACTCAAAGAGCAACCACATACACTTATATAGTCTGTTTAGCAACTAATTAATTACACTTGCCACCCGTTATCTAAGACTTTCAATATTTAAACCCCCTGAGTTATATTAACTAATGAGTCGTAACTCGTCACATAACAAACGCCGCAAGCTGGATGTTGAGAAATTTCGACCTGGCAAGCTGGACAGGAACAAATGTAGGAGATCTTTCGACAGAGACTTTGTAAAGAGATCAACAAGCTGCTCAACAGTGGATATGTGTTGAGGAAGAATGAAGTGTGAAGTAACTCGTTCTCGAATGAAATGACAATCAATTTCCACATACTTAGTATGTTCATGAAACACAAGTTTATGGGCAAGATGTATGGTAGCCTTGTTGTCCCAATAAAGAGGAATCGGAAGAGATGGAGAAATCCCCATGTCTTGAAGGAGACAAACCAGGCAGATGATTTCACAATAACTCTATGCTATGGATTGGTATTCGGACTCAGCAGAGCTGTGAGACACAGTTACCTGCGTCTTGGTCTTCCAATAGACAAGTGATGGACTTAGAAGCATGCAGTAACCTGTCACGAACCGATGAGAAACCGAACAAGCTGCCCAATCAGCATCGCAATAGGCACGGAGAGAGAGATCTGATGTGGCTAAGAGAAACAGACCTTGAGTCGGGGTTGCTTTCGAATAACGGAGCACGCGATGAGCCGCTTGGAGATGTTCAGAAGTCAGAGCACTCATAAATTGGCTTAGAATATGAACAGAATATGCCAAGTCCGGGCGAGTAACAGTGAGATATATGAGCTTACCCATAAGCCGACGATAAGACTTTAGTTCAGATAGTAGTGGAGCTTAGGACAAAGCCAACTGATGTTTGGCATCCATTGAGGTAGCACATGGAGGTGGAGAATCCAGACTCATGGAGTATATTAAGGACATATTTCCTTTTATTCATAAAAATACCAGATGATCACTGAGCTAACTCAAGGCCGAGAAAATACTTGGTATGACCAAGATCCTTGATTTTGAACTGAGAATCAAGGAAAATTTTGATTTCAGTGATACTGGCAGTTGAAGTCCCTGTGAGTAAGACATCATCGGCATAAACCAAAAAGAGTACCGGGTTATGTCCATGTTGAAAGATAAAGAGAGGAGAGTCATTGAGACTAGCCACAAAAGTAAAATTCAGCAAAGCAGAGCTGAATTGAATAAACCATTGGCGAGAGGCCTGCTTCAGGTAGTAAGGACTCTTAAGGAGCTTGCAAAACTTGCCCTCTCTCTATTAGCTTTAGCATAGAAGTCGGGAGGCGGTTTCGTATAAACTTCTTCATCAAGGAATCCATGGAGGAACGCATTGTTAACGCCGAGTTGGAATAACGGTCAAGCTTTGGCTACAACAATGGCTAACATGAGTCTGACAGTGGTCATTTTGATGACAGGAGCGAAAGTGTCATGATAATCAAAACCATGTTTGTGTGTAACCCTTCTCAACAAGACGCACCTCATAACTTTCAATGGTTCCATCAGATTTATATTTGAGTTTATAAATCTATTTACAGTCGACAACATGCTTACATTCAGGAAGAGAAACAAATTCGCATGTGGCTTTGTCATTGAGGGCCTGAAGTTCACTGTGCATAGCTTACATCTAATTTCAAGATTTAGATGCTTCAGTGAAAGAAGAGGGCTCAGAATGAGCAGATACTTGCAGGAGAAAACGTTGATGATCAGAGGCACATGTGTGCTAACTGAGTATAATATCGAGCGAATGAGGACATAATTCTTGTGCCAAACCGAGTCTTGTCGATGCCTATGAGAGCGCCGCAAGGGAGCCTCAATAGAAATATCGGGCGCCTCGGGGTCTAGAGTTGAGTGGGCCTGATAAGTCAATGACTCGGACCTGAAGATGGACCGACAAGCTGCTCGGGGTTCGGAGTGTTAACTGCCTCAAAGTCTTGCTGGGCACCAATAGAAGGTAGTTCCAGCATTGTAACATTATCTTGAGCAGAACATGGGAGAACTAAAAAATCATCTTTATAATCACCAGCAGATGCAGCTTTATGGAGAAAGGGAAATTTTGATTCATGGAAAATCACATTTTTGGATATTAGTGTCTTGTTATTGACAAGATCTAACACTTTATACCCCTTTTGAGCGAATGGAAAGCACAAGAAAACACATGGATGAGCTCGAGGATCCATCTTATCTCGCAATATAGACTTAGTAGATGTAAAGCATAAACATCCAAACACCCTCAGCTCATCATACGTTGGTGGAAATCCAAAGAAAACCTCATACGGGTCCTGCCTCCAAGAACAGATGAGGACATTCTGTAAATGAGGTAAACTGCAATTAGAGTGTAACGGTTTGACTCGATTAGGTTTCAGTTATAAAACCGAACTGAACCATTCTTCATCGACTACAGTTTTTTTGAACCATACCGAATCGCCTATTTTAAAAAACCGAACTGAACCGAACCATCAGTTCGATTCGGTTTCAGGTCAGTTTGATTTATTATGCAGTTTTCCACTATAACATTAACATTGCAGTTGCAGGCCACAAATTTTTAGTTGCACAAGGCCTCTGAATTCCTTGGGCCGGCCCTGACATTTGGTGAAGCACCGTATCTGATTGAATTATCTTTCTATATAAGTCTTACTAATGTTTGATGCGATCCTCTTTACTTCAGTCATCTGAACTTCTTAATTTTTCTTTACTTCATTTGAAAATGAGTACTCTCATTCTACTTTTGATTCAGGTTATTTACTAGTTGATTTTATTAATTATTATCTTTATTATTTTTATGAAACAAATTCATATTCTGTCATATTTTTGAAAATATTAGCACATGCATTTGTATTCAATATGTATCACATATAAAATTGGACTAAATCATAATAAAAATCCGACAAACTATCTTTATGGTATATCATAGATTTAAATAAATTAATTGAGAGCACAATGTAAATATTTGGACCGGAACCTGATTACTATGCATCTTCAGCCTACGTTGATTTTTTTTTCTAATTATCCCTCATTTCAAAATTTTATTTCATTTGTAGCTTATCTAATTATTCTATTTCGATATTATCTTGGTTGTGTAAAACTGGAAATGACATTCTCGTTTTTCTTTGGGAAAACCAGAAACAATATGCCAGGTTTGACGTGTTGGTTGACATGTGCCAATTAACATGTCAAACTGGAAATGCAATTCAAATGAAAATAATTTTTAAAAATAAATTCTCAAAAATTAAACAATGCAAAAAAGACTAATTTAATTAAAGAAACCCAACTTTTCAGTCTTTTTATTGTGAATACAATACAAAAAGAAAAGATAGGGTAGCAAAACATACATGTAGAGTATCAAAATCAAATCATATAAGATATCGGACCAAGTTCCAGTCCGATTAAAATATATGCATGTAACGGATAGTATAATAAATCAGATTTATCTGTTAGAATCAACGAGTCCAAATAAAACCGTTCAATATGGACCATTTTATGGTGAACTGGTTGCATATTAATTTATAATTATTTTAACATTAATCAGTAATTGATGCATTCCAGCCCGGCATCATTTTATTCGAAAACAACTCTCTAACATTTTGACCATTGATTCCTTACTAATTTAAAACTGTTCACTCCTCCTCTGAGTTGTTCTCGAAATGATATTGCGCCGGATGTTGGGTTGGGAATTGACAGTTGTGCTCAGAAAGATCCTTCTTTTCTTCAGATTTCAAAATTGTGATCATCCACATCTCATGTTCGATCAGATACTGGCTTCGGATGGTGGCGCCTGAACTGCAAAAAATTGGGAAATCTCTCGCAACATTTGAAGAGCAGCCGAGCAACAAGCACAGGCTCGTCAACTACTTTTTTAGGATGCTCGTGGACGGTGCTGGGACGAGGATGCTTGATGAGGGGTCGAGTAGCATGATACTCCAGGACAGTTTCCAAATCTTGTCTAGCATATTAAGACTTAGCATCGATAACTAATGCACTTTAAACATTTTAACATATGTACTATTATCATGCCCCTCTGTGCAGCTATGTGTCACACTTTGTGTTCTCTGATGTGATTTTTTAATAAAAATTTAAATTAAATCATTTTTAATAAGTTTTAAAATCAAATCAAAGTGTTAATTTAAAAAATCAAATCATATGTTTCGATTCGATTTGATAATTGTATATATTATTTTATGTACTAACAAGAAGATTTTATTAACTGACTGAATAAAAAATATGGTTAATTGACCAAAAATATTTTTAACCATTAACTAAATCAGTTAACTATTTGACCAACAACCGATTAACTGATAAGAATAATTAATTTTTGGTTAAGCGATATATTAACCGTATTTAGATTTTAAAAATATTTATATAAAAACTAAAATAATTATTTTGGAAAAATTATTTTAAAAATATATTATAATAATAGTGAATTATATTTAATTTAATTTTTAATAATAATTTTTTGCTATTTCAATAGTAATATTTATTATTCAGTTAAATGATTAAAAAAATGAAAACCCTTAACTATTAATCAAATTGAATTTATTCAGCTAACCGCTTCTCATTATTTACCGTTAACCAGGTAGGTAATTTGATATCGCACCTCCAACTAGTAGGGCTGTTCACACAGTTCGGTTTTGTTCAAAACCGAACTGAATTGAAACATAACTATATTATTCGGTTTCTATTTTTAAAATCAAAAGTCGAACTGATTTGTGACGGTTCGGATTTAGACCGTTTTGATTTTTTTCGGTTTGATTCGGTCGAAAATAAAAAATCGATTAAACTAAAGTTTTTAATAAAAAATCTTACTTAATAATAATTTAAATCATAATAAATATAAAAAAATAAAGAAAGTAAATATTTTTGTTTTTTGTTATATAAATATTTATTCATTAGTTGTAATAATCAATTTTGACATTCAAATATAAATTAAGTAATTGAAACTAATAAATAAATCCATATTAATTTTATCATTATTTTAATAATTCGGTTCTCGGTTCGTTTTAATATTTTATCATTAAAACCGATAACCGAACCATAATAATTTTAATATTTTCGTTCAGTTTAAAAATTGAATAATTAATCATCAAAACTGAATTTTCTTAAACCAAATTGAATCAGTTCGGTTCAGTTTTCGGTTTGAACCAACTATGAACAGCACTTCCAACTAGGGTTGAAAATTTGGTTAACCGAATAATAAATATGGTTAACTAAGGAATAATATTTTTAGCTATTAACCGGCCGGTAAGTACGGTTAATTTTTTGTTAACAAATAATTTTACCGTATTTGGATTTAAATCATTTCTATAACAAAGTAAATACTTTTTTTGAAATAATAGTTTAATAATATATTGTAATAATAGTTAACTGTATTTAGTTATATTTTTATTTATAGTTTTTTCTATTTTTATAATTAATTTTTATTATTTGGTTAAATTGTTAATCTATTAACCGCAAAACTGAAAATCTTTAACCATTAATCAAACCAAATTTATTAAGTTAATATGTTCTCAGTTTATTTGATCTCATGCACCTACAGTATTAGGGTTAAAAATTCGGTTAATAAATGATTATAGTTAACTATTTTAAATTTACTTTTTTATAATATATTTTTCTATTTTTAATATTGTTATTTATTACTCAGTTAAGTGGTTAATCGTTTAATAAAAAATAAAAAACCGTTAATCAAACCAAATTTATTTGGTTAATCACTTTTAAACTTTTTACGGTTAACCATCTCGGTTAATTTTAACTTGCAATTTTAAGGGTGAAAATTAAAAAATAAATCTACCGAATAACAACTGATTAATCGATAAGTATAGTTAATTTTAAGTCAACAGACAATTTAATTGTATTTTGATTAAAAATATTTCATATAAAAATTAATTTTTTCAAAAAATATTTTAATAATTTATTATGATAAATTTTAAATTTATTTAATTTAAATTTTAACAATATTTTTTTATTCTATTAATATTTTATATTTAGTTAAATAATTAATCAAAAAAAATAAAAACTCTAAATATTACTGGCCAAATTTATTCGGTTAACCGCTTCTCTACTTTTACCATTAACTGCCTCAATAAATTTGATCTCCCACACCAACATTATGAGTGAAAATTAATAACTACCGAATAACAAATACAGTTAACTGACTTTAGATATTTTTAATCGTTAACCGGATCGGTTAAACGTTTAACTGACAATTGGTTAACCAATAAGTACAGTTAATTTTTTGGTTAACAATAATCTAATCATATTTTGATAATTTTTTTAAAAAAACTTAATTTTTTTTAAAATATTAGTGTGTAAATATTCTGTAATAATAGAAAGTTTTATTTAATTTAATTTTTAATAATATTTTTCTATTTTTAAAATTAATATTTATTATTCGATTAACCGAAAAAATTAAAAATTATTAATTTGATCTCGCGTACCTCCAACATTATGAGTGAGAATTCAGTTAATCGACTAAATTTTTTTAAACCATTAATCTAATCAGGTAACTTTTAACCGACAACTAGTTAACCAATAATTCAAATGTATTTTAATTATAAAATATTTATACAAAAATTATTTAGTTTTGAAGTTTTAGTTTAATAATATATTATGACAATAGTGAAATGCTATATAATTAATTTTTAATAATACTTTTTTCTTTTAATATTAATTTGTTATTTGATTAGTCGAAAAAAATGAATACCCTTCATTATTAACCAAATCGAACTTATTCGATTAACCGCTTCTCAACTCTTACGATTAACCCTGTCGGTTAATTTGATCTCACGCACACGGCACATCCAATATTAGGGGTGAAAATTTAATTAATAATTGACTTAGTAACAAGTACGGTTAACTGACTAAAATTATTTCTAAAATTATTTTTAATTATTAACCGAATCGGTTAACCGATAAGTACGGTAAAATGTTTTTATTAATTAATACTTTAAGTGTATTTTTACTTTAAAAGATATATATGAAAATTTAAATAATTGTTTTTAATAAAATAGTTTGATAATGTATTATAATAATAGTTAGCTGTAAATAATTTAATTTTTTTAATATATTTTTATAATGTTAATATTAATCTTTATCTGCTAAGAGTATGAAATCATTGAGCACTCACCAGATGTTGGATCCACCCATCATAATTCTATCCTTCTCTTATAGACCTCAAGCCTACATACATGTCAAGTTTTTTAAAAATGCATATATACAAATTACATAAGCTGTATACTAAGACAAGAATAAAGTTTACAAGTGAGAAATTGAGGAACATAATGTTCATATATACTGTAGTAGACAATAGGATGGAAGTTAAACTCCAGCAATGTGGGACAGGAGGTCAATGACATATTCCACATCGCTAAAAAACCAGAACCGAGGAAAAGAAGTTCATCATAAAATGTCTTTTAAGATTTTGGTTTGCTAGTCCAATGATGAACACATAATTTGAGCTTCATTTTATGTTGAGACTACTAAAGAGCTATAGTTTAATCATTGGATTTTTGCCATTGTCCAGCCAAAAATTGTCTAACACAGAGACGGCTTGTCTTTTAAGATTTTGTTGGCATCCTTTAAGATTGTTGTTTGTATTGATCGTTTGACCGTGCTAGGGGATACGATCCCGGCGAATGCTCCTAGGCAGATATGGTGTTGGAGAATAATGCTCGCATTGGTTCTGCAAGGCCTCAAATTTGGTGTTGCACGGAGCCTCAAAAAAACTTGAGACCGGCCTTGATAACTAGTTGATACTTTGAACTACAGTCCCTAGATATAAACCCCAAAGCAGAATCCAACACCAGAAAATTATGAAATGGCTAATCCAAATGCAAAATCAAGCAAAGTGAGATCCACCATTGACAGTATGTCGCCAAGAAAACAAAATAAATAGTTATAAATTAATAACTCGAAATCGCTCACATCTACTAAACCAAGAGGCAAAAAAAGCAAATCCAAATGCTTCTACAAGCCAACAATATGGGAATCTATGCATGGATACCTATTGTGAATTAACCCAAAGAAAGAGAACAAAGCGACAGAGCGAGATTATTGTTGACTTCGAATGATGAGGAGGAGGCAGATGATAAGTGCTACGTCATTTCATTTTTTTCTTTATATATTGATGATAAGGACAAAATTATTATGTAAGATTCAGATTCAAATATAAACAATTTCGTCAAATTTCAACTGTTATTGCTGGTAAATTCTCTTGAATTCTTCTGTTTCTTTGTTGGTCTCTAACTTACATTTGCCACGATTTAGTTTCCCAAGTCAATTGTTTGTGCTTCCTAGTATGCCGGACAAGATCATCCCACATTATGATTCACATTTTGCATAGTGGTGAAGGATGATAAGAGTGGACATAATTCATAAATCTGAACAAGACCTATTGAGATGATTGCTTTCAAGTAGGTTTCTTACAACCCGACGGCTCCGATGACGTGGGATGTCATAACACTGGAAATAGGACCCTCGACACCATTCAGCTGAGCTCACGCATCCATGCCAGTATGCCACCTACAACTTGGATCATTCCGCCATCTCCCAATTTTCAATTGAATGTGCCCAAGTTACGGTTGCAGGTTGCCAAAGGTTCAAATTCAAATCTCGTCCTCTTCAAACCATATTAACCATTCTGTGTCAGGTAATACTGACTGTCCTACGTGACTCTTCAAAGCCATGATGGCCCTTTCGAAACAAAGGTAAATCCGACATTGTCCACTGTTTGGCTTAGAAGGACACTGTCATAATAGTACGAGAATAAACTAGCCCAGAATGTTATCAACTTATTCCGTGAGAGTATGAATGTCTCAACTTCTCACGCCAAGAATCCAAGAGAGGCTCTACTGATTTTAACATCCCAGGGCTTTCTACGTTTTCACTTGGCATTCCTCACTATAACTTATGGTTAATTTTTCCAGAAGGGTTATTCTCCAAGTAGGTCTCATATAAGTAAATAATTACAGCCTCACCCCATAAATATCATCCAAGGACATAACCCTTACTACAAATTTCATATTACAATTTACTAAAAACATCATACATTTAAACTGAAAATGATAATTACAATTACAAAAAAAAAAAAAAATAGTCCAACTCATGACTCTTCCTTCGCAGGCTACATAGTGGCCAACAAGGATATAATTACGTAACGGGTCCAACACATCCAGTTCCAATATAACTTTTACCTCCCGTAACCACGGCAAATTATTGAACACCTCAGATAGCCACTTTTACAACATTACTATAAAAAAAGAAATACATATGGCTTGCACACCACGAAGTTATTCATCAAGAAATACAAACTGTTTCATAATTAAGAAGGTAGAGAGATAACACAATCAGTTATAACATCAAAAAATTCCGCATTGAGTTTAAAATTGTAAGTGTTGTTGCAGGAATACAAAAAATGTGCTTCATTCAATTTAAGATGAGATTTAAGTTTCAGCACTCAAAAAGCTAATCAGTATCGTCTAGGGGCGAGGAGCACCTGGGGCACCACCAGCTGGACGAGCACCAGGAGCCTGGCCAGGTTTCTGGTTGTCCTCCTGAAAACAATAAAATAGATGAAAACCTATACAGATTACAATAAAAAAACCTATGATAACACTAACTTCTAAAACAAAAGGATGAAAGTATTAAGAAGTTCGACAATAACTCGTGTAGCACAAACCACAAATCAATGACTTAATAACAATGAAGACTGGCAGAATATGGCAGCAGCATGGTTTAATGTCACTAGCACAAACACAGAACTAGACAAATAAATACACATTATGAAACAGTGTTGCGACTTGTTCGAGGCCATGATCAAAACAAATAACTCTGAAAGGCACGGAGAACCGCTTATTTTCTGTTGCCAACCTTCAATGCAAGATATGCGTCACACATATTTTGACGACCTTGCTCTGCAAATTGGCATTCTTGCAACAGTAATTAAAACTACTATCTAACAGGAAAGCCAAATAAGCATTCATTTTTAATACAGACCAACATGCACAACGTTCAAAATACAAAGGTCATCAGACTAGAAACCATGAAAATACTAAAACAAAAACAGAAAGCAAATAATTCACTTCAAAATAATTCATCATGCAGACGAGCAGTGAACAAATGTAAATATTAGAGATGAATACTATAGAACTAACCCTGCGTCTGAAACGCTGCGGAGGCTCCCTGTTCTTTCTGTCAGTGCGAGATCGCACCCTGACAACATGGGAATGGATGGCACATGACACACAGTACTGCATTTTAATGTACAGCTTGGGCAATGCATAAGCTGAGGCATCATAAAAAAATAGTTAATCAAGAGGTGAAGAGCACTACAATAACAATCATAAGAATTGATGACATACTGTCATAGACACAAGCTTCTTGAACATCTCTGATTGCAGCCTGCTCAACCATGTTCCTCACAAGAAACCTTTTGATAGCCTTGTCCTATTTGTACATAGGTAAAACAATCAGCACCCAATATCTCATAACCTAAGCCAAGCACATAACCTAAACTATTTAAATCTCTTATATAATGTCAAAACTCTGAATGACATTAGCACCAGATAAATAAGCATTCTGTTTGAATAAAATAAAATTACCCAAAATTCTTGTTTAAAACCTAATCATCAGATCAAAATCATGTTATTTCATTAATTAATCAAAGGCATGAGACTGAACGAAATCGGACCTTTGGACAGCACTTGGCGCAGTTGGAGCATCTAACGAACTTAACATGGCCGCGGCCGTGCTTGTTGCGGCCTCCATTCCTACGCTTGAACGTCTGAGAAAACACAACACAGCAATCTTGTATAAAATGGTAGCGAAGCAAAGTAACGAACTACAGAAACGGAATTGAAATGCGGAGACCGAGTGGCCTCACCATGCTGGGCAAATAGGTTCGCCGGCGACTACAAGCTCCGATGCTAGCGGCTCTGCTAGGGCTTCACGAATGAGATAAAACCTAAAACGGGAAGAGAATACTTATCATTTATACTTTCGAGTTTCGATTGGGCAGAGGTGAGTGAGTGGGCCTGAAGCCCGTTAGTCAGTTCGCAGGTTAATTGGACCGAACTTGCAATCTTTTGTTTTAATTTAAACGTTTGAAAAAATTGCAAAAAAATAATAATTTAAGGAAAAAAATGGATATACCCGTCAACGTATACAATATATACATATCCGAGCGGATAAAATAACTTTATTTTTAATGGTATTCAAATAACCGAAGTTTGCCAAGTCAGTAGGTAAATCGTAATTAAAATGGTCATATACTAACTTCGACCGGAAAATCTGCTAAATTTTATAAGCAAATATTGTGAAATTATTTGAAATATCAATTGATGATGAGTAGAAGAGCTCAATAAGAATATATTGTTAATACATGCATTAATAATAGCGATAACATTTAAAATGGATCCTGAATTATCATCATTTACCTAATTGCGGTCACAACTATCATGATTTTCAAAAAAAAAGTACGATGAAAAAAAAATATTACTGATTTTATAAAATAAAATTTACCATTACATTCCTAAACCGATATTATTATAAGACTTAGATTTATGTGCGAAAATTACGTTGTTTGATTATCAAATTATATCATTTTACGCACATAAAGAAAATGACTTCTTTTGATAATTAAATGACGTGTGTAATATTATTATAAGACTTAGATTTATGTGAGAAAATTACGTCGTTTGGTTATCAAAATAAATTATATCGTTTTACGCACATAAAAAAATGACTTCTATTGATAACCAAACGACGTAATTTTCACACACAAATCTAAATCCTATAATAATATTAATTTTGAAATGTAATGATAAATTTTATTTTTGAAAATCAGTCCAATTTTATTTTCATCGCACTCTTTTTGAAAATTATGATAATTCGGACCGCAATTAGATAAACAGCAATAATTCAAGACGCTTTTAGAGTTTTCCCCATGATAATATCACGTTATTTGAGGAAAAGATTATTAATAATATAACTTAAACGGGGCTAAGAGCAATACAGGTTCTGTGATTATCAATTATGCAATTTTCACTAGTAGAGGCACAGCCTCCTTGGTTGAACATAACCGTTGATTGAATCCGGTAGCAAACATGAAATTTTCTAATGCTATTGCCAAATGTAGAAACAACATAGTACCTATTCCTATGTCAGGTCTAAAACTACAAGTACAAGGTGATGCAACAAATGGATCATTTATGAGAGAAGCGGCGCCTCTTCGTCTTCCAATTTGTCGTCTGATCGGACCACGGCAGGTTTTTGAGTTTTCAGCAAACACGCACAGCAGAAGGAAACCACCTGATATGACATACACGAGTGTTAAGTTTGATTGTGGAGTCGATCAATAATATAGAAGATGTAATCCGGACTAACCAAACTCAAAGATGCACAGAGGATGCTGAAACCTTTGCATCTAAAAGGAGCGTCGCTGGATAGGAACCATGCTTGATAAACAAAGGCCAACGAGTGCCATTGTCAGTCATATTCATAGAAAAGAAGGGATTTTTGTTAGGAAGCCTGGGTGGATATGAAAAAGAGATTTCGGCTCACTCACAAGTCAAAGGACTCATCCCGAGTGGGGATAATAGACTTGCAACTGATTGCACGCCAGCAATGAATCCTTGGGCTTTCCCCTATAACAACATCCAGCGATGCAGAGGTAAATAGTGTTCCGATTTCAGTGGGATACACTTTTTAAAGAACTCGGATCAATTTTTCAAACTCATGCACATTCACGAATAATTATCAATATACACCACTGACCACAGCCTGAGTCCTTGTTAGCATTAAATATAACCGTGAAATCATTTTAGTTAATAAAAAATATCTCCACTGACCTGATCAGCTGAGCTTGAAGCTTTTGATATAACAGCGAATGTCTGTTACACAATCGTAAATAAGAATGACTGTTATCCCTCAAGCGAGCAGACAGAGGTTGATGCTAACTAAATGAAATTTTGCTATTAGTTGACTCAACTAAGAGCAAGGGAAAGAGACTTACAGATGGTTTTACAAGCACATAAATGACTCCAAATGAGGCACTCAAATACGGTACCTGTAGATTGTGACAAAAATATCCATCATTTCTTGACTTTTGATAACTAAATACAATTAATGGAGCATGGCTAGAGTCAACTGAAAATATGACATTTGAATCTACAAAATAAGTGAAGGAGAAGTGAAAAATCCTGATATTTATATTTAAGGGTCTTCAAGCATTTGTATACATGATGGAGTGAAAGGCAACGGTAAACTGAAAAAGGTGAAGTAGCTAGGTCTATTTGAAATTTTATTATACGTACCCAAGAAGCCCAAGCCAGGCCGTACAGTACTGCCTGCAAATTCCAATAACGATTCATCATCCTTTTTCTCTTCTATGCTGTATATTAAACCTAATCAGCATTTCAGATAAAGGATGGATACTTACATATGCAATTGATCCAAGCAAAGCTGCACATAGAACCAATTTTTCTCCCACCAATGGATTTACCAAAGGAAGCACCACCAGCTGCAAGTAAAATGTTGGGACACTATAAATTAACGTGAATACATTGTATTCTCACCCTCCGTGGAAAGAGATCAATCAGTAACAGCATTACAACTTGGTTACAAGTTCTCCAGAAAGAAAAAGAGAGAAGAGAAGAAGTTGGAGACTTGGTCACGAAAGACGAATCAGCGTATCCAAGGTTTAAAATTTTCACTATTTGTAAGGGCAAAGGGGGGGTACGCAAATGAAATAAATGGAGTTGGAAACCCTTTAATCCTTAACCCCGTCACAATTAGGAACATCCAACAATGCACATGACCGGTGAGTAATTGATTTTTTCATTTACAGAATTGATGCCTATAATCTCATCCAAGCATTGAATGCCTATATCCTAGACAAATGATTCACATGAGAAAGCTGGGAACAGTTAGAGCAATGGATCATAGGCATTCAGTGAGGGAAAATTTACAGAGTCAACTAAACTACAGGGTGCAACCATCTGCAAGTTTCTTAAGAACAAGTGATAATTCAGTCTGAGAGGACTATTATGTTCTCGGAATTGGCATGGACGAAACAAATGGTATGCATGAATTACCTGAGAGACAATGGATCCAATCCCAACCATCATCAGAATTTCTGAAAACTGATTTTTATTAAAGCCAAAGGCAGCCTTCAGATAGTACTGCACGGTTAGGAACGCTAACTCAAAACCATGGGCATATAATAAAAATATATAAACACGAAACATGAAAACTAATCAGCACATTGCGCAATATAATTCATTCATGCTTGAATCAACATTCAACTGTCATAACTGCTCTCCAGCGAGTACAATTAAAAGCATCTACTGTCTTGGAGAAGAAATCCCCTCATGATTTTATAAATAATGCGCAAGTCAAACTGAATATCCCAATAAATCAGTAGATTATGAAGATGGGTACACGTATCCCTTTAACAAGAATACACCGAACTAACCAGTAAGACGGAGGAAATGCCTGACATCCCCAACTCATAAAAGAAGGACACCAGAGATATGCCCCTCAGTGTATGACTGAAAAATAATAAAGAAAGATATTTAAGTGGCATGTTAATATGAAAAAAATGTATTTTTATTTGTGTGCACAAATCATTACTTTTTAATATGATTATGAAATGTCGTAGTATTAGCATTTGAATGTAATTCTTATAATAATATTAGCTTAACAATACAACTGTAAATTTTATTTTACAAAATCAATCTAATTTTTTACACTCTTTTTTATAATATGGATAGTTTAGACAGTAATTAAAAAAAGGGAAAAAACCCAAAAGGGACCCTGAACTACCACCGCTTACCCAATTGCGGTCAGAATTACCATGATTTCCAAAAAGGGTGCAATGAAAAAAAATTGAACTGATTTTTTGAATTAAAATTTACCATTATAATACAAACCTAATATTATTATAAGACTTAAATTTGTATGCGAAAATTACGTCATTTGGTTATCAAAAGACGTCGTTTTCTTTATGTGCGCAAAATGATATAATTTATTTTGATAACCAAACGATGTAATTTTTGCACACAAATCTAAGTCTTGCAATAATATTAGGTTAGGAATGTAATGGTAAATTTTATTTTAGAAAATCAGTTTAATTTTTTTTTTCATCGCACCCTTTTTGGAAATCGTGGTAGTTCTGACCGCAATTGGATAAGCGGTGGTAGTTCAGAGCTCCTTTTGGGTTTTATCCCTTAAAAAAATTATGATAGTCCAGAGTCTCTTTTAGATTTTTCACTTTTTTATTTGAATTTTTGTAAATTAAACAAAATTATATTGGTTTTTTAAGTTATTATAGTCATCAAATGAATTACTTACTCCCAAACATGTTCAACTTTTTTTATTGTACTTTTTTTTAAACTGTGATAATTTCAAACGTAATTAAATAAACGGTTATAATGCAAAACTTCTTTGGTATTTTTTAACTTTTTTTTTATTGGACTCACTGATTTGATTGTTGGCACCCTTCAATGTGATGAATGTTTGGGCCTAAAGGCTAGCCAGTTTATATCAGGGACTCGTGACTTCTTTTATTGCTTAATTTTTTTTATTTTCTGAAGAACTTGCTTCTTTTATGAAATCTTGTGACAGTGTTATTGGAGGACAATTGGGATTAGTATTCCAAATTCAATTTAAAGTATTTTTAAACATATTAAATGAAGAAAAAAATTATTTTTAATATTTTTAATTTTGCACAAATTTTAATTTTGTAATCCAAATCCAACTGAATTTTTTAATTGTTATAATTCATATCCGACATAAAACATATCAATATAACAAAATATAGCTCATAATTCATAAAGATAAATAAAATATATATTAAAAGTAAAGAAAAAAATATATATAAAACATGTAGCGTTTCAACCCACTACTTAACCAAGGGCCGATTTAAATTCATCTAGCTCTATGACGAATATCCCTCACTGGTTGAAGCACCATAATTGTCTCATGTACCGCGTAATAGTAAGATAATAAATTATATTTTTTCTGCTCCCGAAATTGAAGTTTCTGAAATCGTCAATGTGTTGGTCTTAAAAAAAATTATCAGAATCGGACCAGACCGGTCGGTTCGACGGTGAACCGAATCAGGTATCAGTTCGATATATATTTTATCAAGATGCATCATGAACCGGATAAAAACCGATCAAAGCGGCTGGTTTTTAATGACACCGGTGAACCGGACCGGATATATGAATCGGTTTGTTGTGAATGTGGACTTAAACTAAATTTTAAAAACAATATTTTTAAATCGTACAAACCAAAACTCGAACCTGAGCTTGCTATGAGTTAGGCAAACATGCATACCATCAGGCTATCCGATTATCTTGTCAAAATTTAATAATTAACCTATTAACTCTTATATATCATAATAATTATATATAATTGAACCGACGGTCAAACAGGTTTGGACCGCTGGTCGATCAAAAAACGGAAATCGGAACCTTGACCGGTTCGGCCTCCGATCCGGTTCTGATAACTATGGTCTTAAGCGTATCCATTATCATCGAATGTTGTGATGAGTGGCGGAGCGACATGTAAGTTAGGGGGTCATATGACACCTCTTAATTTTTAATTTCATCCAAAACTTATGTATATTTATAGTATAAATTTAATAGAAAAATAAATTTGATCCCTGTAATATATAATCTTCACATTTATAGTCTAAAATCTAGTATATTTTAAATACAATTATTAATTCAAGTATAATTTTCCGAGTCAAAAAATTAATTTACTCACATTTCATACTCATACACATAAAATTATTTTTCACCCCCTAACTTTATGTTATGACTCGGCCACAGGTTTTGATGCGATTAACTCGAGATTAAAAGCATGTTCTGTAAGGTGAGGAAAAGTGAGCTTAATTGCTCAGTGTGATCCACAAACAGCTCGAAACTTATCCATTCGAAGTGCAGAAAGGATAAGCGATCTACACGTGTCTTATCATCCGAGCTTTGGACATTCAAACTTCTGAAGTAGTCCAGCGGTTGTAGCTAAAAAGCAACCTCATATTGCTGTAGAAATTATATGATTATTTCAGTCAAAAAATAATGTTAAACTTGTTGAGTATGTCGCTTGGCGAAATATTCTACATCGGCTAGTGAGGGGAAGAGAAGATGACTTATATTGGATTGTTGAACCATGACTTACAAGTCTGGGCTTTTGAGTCACAATGGGGATACAATCCAATATGAGCCGACCGGTAAATTCAACATGGTATCAGAGCCGACGGTTCAATCCGGGACCAGGGATAAGTGTTGAGGCCAAGAAAACGAATAGAGGCACCCCAGGAATGAAAAACGTTGCAGGGCGGCGTAAGTGGCTCACAAAGAGTGCGAGTAAACTGGCTGGGCCAGAGAGAGTCGCAGGGCGACTAAGACGTAGGTTAGACCCCAGAGAGCGGGGGAGACGCAGAGGGCGCACCTACGATGAGGACGCATGCCACGAGGAGGGGCATAGCGAAGTATTGATCGAGGGGGAGCATGTGATATTTCCCCAAGTGAGAGGGAGATTGTTGAGTATGTCACTTGGCGAAATATCCCACATCGGCTAGTGAGGGGAAGAGAAGATGACTTATATTGGATTGTTGAACCATGACTTACAAGCCTGGGCTTTTGAGTCACAATGGGGATACAATCCAATATGAGCCGACCTGTAAATTCAACAAAACTGTTTTTCTAATAAAATACTTTTTCGAATGATCTCGATTATAGAAAATATTTTTGAAGTGATATACTTTTCGCTAATCACCATATGAAAAGGTGGTCTGGTGAAGACCAAATGCGGTATGAACCACAGTTGGAGGGTGCGTCGAATGTTGCCCGATCATCAAAAAGTGGAGGTCCGAGTGAGCCTCAGTGTTGATGCATATATCCAATATCGTCCATAAAGTTCATAAAATGCATTTTTAAATATCGCTGACTCTCTCATTCATTGCCAATTGATTTTGAGTGTAGAACCAACTTCCTAACATAGTATCAGAGCGGGTTTTTGCCGCACCCTTGGATAAACCCGTCTGACGTGTTGGTTATGTCAGCACAAGATCTCATTTGCGAGATATTGATTTAATACGGTATCGTCTGTCAGGTGCGGTTTCGTCCGCCTAACGATTTCGCAAGTGAGAGGTGTTTGTGCATATATCTCATATCGCCCATAAAGCAAGTGAGGGATGTTTGTGCCCATAAAGCTCATAAGATGCACCTTTAAGTATAGTTGAACTCTCCCACTTATTGTCAATTAATTTTGAGTGTGGAACCAGGAACCAACTTTCTAACACCCAGTTTGAAATTGAAGTTAAACTGTAACAGCACCCCCTTGCCATTGGGCAATAATTTAAGAAGGGAGATCATTGAGATGGTGTTGTTAGTGGGGGCATTCGTTTGAGACGAGTGTTGGCTTACTGACCTAATTTATGATTTACAAGATTTCTGAATCTTGTCCTGATGATTGGAGTTTAGGGCAGAAGCTAATTAGTAGAGGGTGCAAGCCGTTTCATGAGGAGAGATGTTAGGCCAAAATGGTGAATAAGGTTAACGGTTTGTACCCTTTGTTCAAATCGCTTTGAAATATTTGTTAGTGATAAAATGGTGTAGTGGAATGGGTTGGGTGTGCTCGTTTTATAATTCAATCATCGTTTCAAACTGACTCTAAAATAAGATTAATCACCGTTTCAAATCGCGGTTAGCTCTCAAGCTCCAATCACAATTTCAGAATGCGGGTGACATTTATCCAACACCAGTTGGGTCTCAACTTGGGTCTAATTTGTATCTAACAAACTGAAGATGGAAAAATACTAATATGTATATACTTTTATAAAAACTTAAAAGCAAAAAAAATATATAAAAAAAATAAAAATATACATTTAGAAAAAGAAATTTTAAAAGAAATTATAAATCGGAATAAATAAAAATTGAAAATTAGATATGATTACAAAGTAAAATTTAAATGAAAGCTTTTAGGTAAATAAAAAAAATTAATAAAGGTTCTAAAAACAAAAAAATTTAAAACAACAAAAAAATTTTGAAAATAAATATATATTATAAGTGTTACAAAATAGATTTGGTTATGCAAAGAAATAGATTTTGGACTGAATAAATAAGTTTCACGAGAATGAGTTTGGTTCTCAATCAAGATACATAAAAAAAAAATGAATAGTATCTGGTTAGGATTCATTAACACCCCTAATTGAACATTGATTTTGTCTGGGATTAGTATAAAGATATGTAATCTAAAGCTTCAAACTTGATCCTAGAATCTTACGGCCTAATAAAATGTGTATCCAACTCAGCAGCTGAAATCGAACTTAGATATAGATATAGAAAACCCAACCCTAACTAAGATGTTTTTTCTAAGGGCATCCACATTGAAGCTTTGTTGCAAGCTTCATGTCAGATTTCAGAGTGTTTCATTTCAATGTGAAAACAGGTTCATAATTTTCTGACAACGAATCATCGTAAAAAGATCAATTATCATGCTTCAAAGTTAGAAGCGTGGTAATTGATATATTAAATAGGAAAGATAATCATCTACACCGCGTCAATTATCCATTGAACTATTTAAAATAATCTATTACCACGCTTCAAACTATTAAGCATGATAATTGATCCATTAAAAATAATTAAGATAATCTTTTACCACGCTTTAAAGGTATTGATCCATTAAAAATATTTAAGATAATCTATCACCATGTTTTAAATAGATTTTTACATAATTTTTATTATATAAATGTCAAGAAAAGATAATATAAATTGATAATTATAAAAAATTAAATATTTAAGAAATTTAATAAAAAATTTTAATATTATATGAAAAAGAAAAAAAATTGTAATATGATATGTGAATCCATACACAAATGTTTGAAAAATTTATTTCAATATGTATGAAAGATTTGTGAGAATGAGATTTATGACAAATCTGATGTAACATGACACAAACTTAATTTTAGATTTTTATTCAACGTAGATGCCCTAAAATACTACAAGTGTGACAAAATTTTACATTTTGGTGGGGCTTTATTCTAGAGTTTCATGAAACCCATTTTACCATCCAAGATCTGGAACACCATTAACTTCATCACTTGACCAGCCAGACTGGCTGACTTCACTTTTGAAGCAATTCACTTGCTTTCTTCAGCCAAGCATTGTAAATTTCATCAGAGAACAGAACAAAATGAACCTGCAAGTACCATTATAGTTTCAGTAATGAGTTTGCCTTCACATTACCAAAAAAAAAAAAAAAAGAGTTTGCCAGCTGAAAAGCTGTAAATGCTGAAAAGCAAATTTTATATGTGCATATACCTCTTTGAAGTCACCATTGAAATCTTTTATGGATGAGATGGCCACTGCAGCTGCTTCATCATAAGGGTATCTGGATCACGAAGTGCACATAACATTTGAACAACGTATTAATCCGGCTTCCAGTTCTTAAACAGGTGTATTTATTTTTATGACCCGCTTTTCCATCAGCTCACCTATAAACGCCACAAGAGATGGCTGGGAACGCAATGTAGTTGATATTGTTTTCCTTCGCAACACGTAGGCTATTTCTGAATGAAACAATTTTAAAACTTAAAAGATGAAATTGATATTAACTTCAGAATATCATAAACATAAAGATATATGTCATGAAGATAATACTGATGGAAGTATTAGGTCATATGAACCTAATACTAATAAAGCACTATAGGCACTTACGTGTAAGCATTTCTAAGAGAGGTTTCTGGATCAGGATCTTCATCATAAACTGGGCCAACCGTGTGAATAACATGAGATGCTGGCAACTTGAAACCTCTACAAAACAAATTTCAGTATTAGAAGAGTTTGCTATGGCACAGATACATTAATGAACAAGCTAATAACAAGTTACAGAACCTACGGAGTGATGCGAGCTTCTCCAGTAGGGCAACGAACTCCACGCCGAACTTCTGGGACTTTGTAGCATGCATCCCGAAGCTCTGGTCCAGCAGCTCTATGTATTGCTAAAAGGATAGCGATTGTTGACTTTAGAGCAAACAGTTGACAGAATGGACTAACAACTCTACATTCTACCACTCGTAAAGTGCACCAGAATCACAACACGCATAAAATGTTCACATAATTATTTAGAAATTAGAATCATTAAGTAAGGAATACCTCCATCTGCACCCCCTCCTCCAAGCATTCGCTCATTAGCTGGATTTACCTGCAATTATAATTCCTTCAGCAGTTTATACCCATGAATGAGCAACCATACATACACACTATGGTAAGAATATACAAGGAACAGTTGAATTGCATTACTTCTTGTGATTAATTCCATTGAAGCTAGACCTTTTAGCTTGATTTCAACAAAGTAGCAGTCGAGATAATACACACACACACTCTCTCTATATATATATATGAAAACAAAAACAAAAAAAACTCACCATTTCCATTGATGAGCAAGAGATTGCTGATTCAAGCACTCCACTAAATATACAGGGGATGTTAATGTGAAAAGAGGAAAGAAACAATTCCATTCAAATTTTCGCTTAAATTTGCTGAGTGGTCAGATGACAGTCTGTCATATTTGTGGTCTTCGGTTCAAATCTCATTGGTGGTAGTGTGTGTGAGTTTTTTTTTTAAAAAAAAAAAGAGAAAGAAAATTGGATTTGAATTGAAGTGTGTGTGCCAAGGCTTTTAAAGCAAGCAATGCAAAGCACCTGACTTCTAATCAAGCAGGATTGAACAGTAATTTAAATTTTAATAATAAATTGATTTCTGTTTCTCATCAATCTTTTTATTTTAGAAACTAAATTGCTCATGCATTTTGTCTGCATTCAACTTCCCAGAAATGAGCCGATAAACGCGATTAGGCGAAGTAACTTAAATTTAACACCAATTACTGACGTAGCAAGTTGAGAAGAACTCACGATGGCATCAGAAGATCCGTCGACGAACCACTTAGTAATGTCTCCTTTCTGAATTTTGAGCGCACTCGTGGGTGACAGGGTAAACTCAACCAATTGACGACTGCCGTTCCCGTCCATTGACATGGTTGATGCTCCGCGGCTAATCACAGAAATGGTGACGGAAGACGACGCCGGCTGTGACGGTAAGCGTCTGGGAGCGAAGAATTTGGGGAGAAGTCTAGGGTTTGGGCCGGACAAAAAACCACTCACAAATGCTGACCTGCTCACTCCACACAGCCGTGCAGTCGTCATTGCATTACAACTCCGAGTGGGCCGATTTAATAAACATAGTATTTTGGGAAAATTATAGTTACCAAAATCGGAATTTAATTAAAAATAATAATTATAAAATATAAAATTTAAGATGTTAAATATAAATAAAAAAGCAATTAACTTTACTATATAATTGGTTAAAGATGTTGCAATCTAACCGTGGTTCACCTTATATGCTCATTCATCGAGCTGACGGGTTGCTTCTCATCCACACCCTCCTCCATTCCGTATTCAATAGTTGGGCCGCAAAATCAGCCCAACACAAATATAATCTAACGCTCGGCGTAGATGTTCGACTCGCAAGTCCCACCATATTCAAATGTGAACCTTCTCAAGTCTTCTGGAGATGTAACAGAAACAATAAATTATGCATATGAACAAGGCTGTGTTTGGTTATGGGAAAGTTTGATTAAAAGGAAAATTTAGTGAATTTTGTGAGAAATTGAGAATAAAATTTTGTAGGAACATTAGATGAAAAATATGAAGAGAAATTTATTTAAAATAAAGAATATTTTAATATTTTCTCATCATTTTTCACCTCCAATCAAATAAAAAAAAACAAAATGAATTCAAATTCACTTTTTTTCAAATTTTTCTTTCCATCAAATTTGTCTTAAACCGAACACACCTTAAGTGAGTATGAAGCCATAGGGCTCATATATTGAATTTTTTTTAAAACTGTACTCTTCTCAGTATTTGTTTTCGTTATCCTATATTTCTATTTATCTCTGTTCAACCTTATATTTATAAACTCCTCCCAAAATCTCACTCTCCATATGCAATTAACTTAATCATTACTAATCCAATTTCCTACAAATACATACTAAGCTGGGCCTCCATACACTTCTTTCGTAGCAATGATGATGAATTTGTAGTATGAACTTCATAATTTATTATTTTCATAAATAGATATTTATTATTTATTTTATTTGATAATTTAAAATTAGAAAATTTATTTTGAGTCTAGTAGGTCTAACGAGTCCAAATAATGAGTTTGAGTATGGATCCAAAATTTATTAAAATATTATATCTGGATCTGGGTTCGGACCCAAATAAAATGGATTTGGGTCTGGATCATTTCAAATGAGTCTGGATCGGACCCATTGACACTCTTAGCATGAAGTTGCGTGTTATTTTTCTTCTAAAAATACCGCAGTTTTTTTTAAAAGAAAAACTATTACAGTTAAAACTGAAGTTTGTTAAGTAATTTTTCAGCAATTCAAAGCCGCGGTTTTACATAACAAAATTGTAGCTTTCAATTGCGATTTTAAAAAAATACGACAGGATGAAAAATAATTAAATAGAATAGTTTAGAAAACAAATAGTGGAAGATTATTGGTAATTTGGAAAAAAACATTTCTGGTCGCCCCTTCTCTGAATTCCACCTAAGATATCTCTATCCATAGTAAAAAAAATTATATTAATAATTTTGATTAAAATGTTATTTTTCTCCTACTGAATTCAATTAAAATTTTTATTAATGTGTAATTTTGTCTCTCGAAAAAATAATCCTCCAACCGCTTGTATACTCCTCCGTCTTGATATGCATGTTGTTTAAGATTAAATTGAGTAGATTAAAATGATATTTATGCTAGTGGTTGCGCGAATTTAATAAGTAAAAATTTAAGGGGAAAAACCCAAAAGGGGCCCTGAACAACCATCGCTTACCCATTTGCGGTCAGAACTATCATGATTTCCAAAAAGGGTGCGATGAAAAAAAAAATGGACTAGTTTTCTAAATTAAAATTTACCATTACATTCCAAACATAATATTAGTATAAGACTTAAATTTGTGTGCGAAAATTACGTCATTTGGTTATCAAAAGACGTCGTTTTCTTTATTTGCGCAAAATGATATAATTTATTTTGATAACCAAACGACTTAATTTTTGCACACAAATCTAAGTCTTATAATTATATTAGGTAAAGAATGTAATGGTAAATTTTATTTTAGAAAATCAGTCAATTGTTTTTTCATCGCACCCTTTTTGGAAATCGTGGTAGTTCTGACCGCAATTAGGTAAGCGGTGATAGTTCAGGCCCCCTTTTGGGTTTTATCCCAAAATTTAATATATATTTTTAAAATATTATGCATAAGTCAAAATTGATGGATTATCACTGGTGTAGAATTATTTTTTATTAATAATGATAACGAAATCATCAATATTTGACTTTTTAAAGTAATTATAAATATTAAATACATATTGAATAGTGTTAAATGACAAATAAAATTGAATAAAAAAATCAATTAACTTGTAAAAAAACCTTGAACAAACGAACACAGGGAGTATAAAAAAGGAATCTTATTCGAAAGTAATGCATCCATATCCATATTCTTTGTCATATAAATAAAAACAATAACACAATGCCATTGTCACTAATTTGAAAATCTAATACAATCCATCGATAAGACTACGTGCCAATTAATACCATCGTATAATGATGTTTTTAGCGGGCGCCAATCACATACTGACACCTCAGCAACACCTTTCTAAACCACTGGCTTCTCTTCATATATTACTCGATCAATTTTCACACCTCAAAAATTGCTTCATACGTAAAGTTTTATTATTTCAATTTTGTCTAATTTTTGTAGTGTGTGATTAAATTAGAACTGACCACCTTGGAATGTTTGACCAAACTGCCAACCAGAAGGAGCCACGTTGTAGCTTGTGACGGTTCTTCCGTCACTGGCGGTGACTCTGAAGGAGAGGCTCTGCCCGTTGAGGTACGAGTTGCTCTGCCAGTTCTGGCCCCAGTTTCTGGACATGGCTTGCCACCCAGTCCTGGATCCCTTGATGGACACCGAGTGCACGTCTCCGGCTCCGGCGACGTTGGTGATCAGAACCAGATTGAAGTAGGAGTGTCCGTTTATGGTAAACCTGATCCCTCCCTTCTTCACGCACGGCACTCTGTTTCAAGAACTAAGTAAGTTGCGTAAAAACCAGAGCACGTAACAGTTAATACAAGCGAACCACCAACCATGATATTGATGCGCAGTGTAATTTTGTAATTTGGGGCAGTTCAAACCTGCGGAAGGCGACGGGGACGATGCCGGCTCGGTACTGGGCGATTTTGAGGAAGGCGGGCTCGGCGAGGTCGAAGTGCTGGAGGGGAGGGTTGCACCAGCCGCCGTTGTCGTTGGCGAGGGCGAAGTTGGGAGGGCAGAAGTTGGTGGCGGTGACGGTGATGGTGCCGGGGAGGCACCATTTGGGATCGTCATTGCATTTCATTTGGTAGCAGGAGCCGCAGCTAAGGCCGTTGTTAAAGAGAGCGGTGCTGAGAGCGGCGGTGTCGGTGCCGTATCCCTGGCTGTACAGATTCCCATACCCGCAAGCCCCGCCTGATCAATCAAGCAAGCAACATAGTGTTAATAACTAATAGTAAGCACCTGTTAATCATAATTAGAAATCTAGAACGTGATAAAAGAGAGAGGGAGGGGGTGACCCATAGTGCCGGAGGCGTCGCCGCCGCCGTAAAAGGTGGCGTGGGCGGACTGCCAGCCGCCGTAGTCAGCTAGGGAGTGGCGGAGGAGTGAGAGAGTGATGATGGCGGAGAGGAGGAGAGGCCCAAGTTCCATGTGAGCTAGCAGCTTGGAAGAAAGAGAGAAAATGAGAGGAGAGGAGAGTTGTGTTTGGTTTGGTTGGGATGATACGTGGATTAGGGAGGGGTTGAAGTGGTTTATATACAAGAGAAGGGGGAGCCAGTAGCACTGTAGCAGTAGGGGACTGCGACAGTGACTGTGAGGCCCAGGGAGGCAGAAGCAGAAGATGCTGCAGCTGCCACATAAAAAGTGTTTAATGTCTGAAAGAAAAGTGTGAGTGACGTGTGTCAAACAGGAGTACTACTACACTACTACAGAGGTGGTTGTTGTTTGAAGATGCAGGAACAGAGTTCTAAAAATTTCAGTTTCTCACCGTTAAGCGGTCTCGTTTAACTGTCTATCCGGTTAATTGTTCAAAAATAATTTTTGTATGAAAATAATAATTTTTAAATATATATGTTTGTAATTAATTATATAATTTATTATAATATACTCATTCCGTTCTTTAATACATGTCGTTTAAGGTTAATTTGAGTAGATTAAGGTACAATAACTGGTAGCGGTTGAACAAATTTAATGAGTGGGTGACTGATATTTTAAAAAAAAATTCACACAAAAAGTAAAATTTGTAGATTATTATTAGTGGTGAATGATTTTTTTATTGATTATGATTAAAAAGTGATTAATGTTTGACATTTTAAGGTAGTTGTTGATATTAAATACGCATTGAAAATTATTAAGTCAAATAAAAGTAGACAAAAAAATTCAATTAATTTACATGTAAAAAAAACTGAGAGAGTGCTGAAACGTTTCATCTAATTATCTATTCGATTAGTTGTTCAAAAATAAATTTTTTGTAGGGATGAAGGGTAGCTCAGTTGGTGAACACCTCACTTGAGAGGGGTTATAACTCTCGAGTTCGAATCCTCATACATGAAAATGAAAAATCACTATTAATCTCTTTAAATAATAATAATAATAATAATAATAATAATAATAATAATAATTCTGATTAACGGTCCACCTGCTTAATTTATCACTACTCACAGTCTCGTCTAATGCTTTTTAGAACATCGGTACCAACTGCTGTATAACGAGATGCGGGCCCCAATCGCACATGCTTTATTTCTTCATTCAAAAGCCTAACCTACTCCCTTTTAGGGTGGGTTTTTTATGAGACCATCTTGCTACTTGAGTTGGTTGAAGAACACGTTTCTTTTGGGCTGTGTTTGGTTGAGGGAAAATTAGATGGAGAAAAAAATTTGAAAAATACTTAGATGGATTTTTTTGTTTGGATTAGAAAAAAATTTTGGGAAAAAAATTTGTATGAAAAATTTGAGGAAAATAAAAGTTTTAAAAGTTTTTTTCAAAATTTTCATTTGAACCAAATAAAGAAAAATAAAATGAAATTCACTATAAATTTTATTATTTCTCAAATTTTTCTTTCTTTTAAATTTTTCATAAACCAAACACACCCTTGTAGTTCTTATTAAACTACTTATAATCTCGTGAGGGCAGGTCCGATTCTGACATTTTGGAGGCCCTTAAGAAAAATTGGGCTCTTCTTTACATGAAAATAGTTTATCAGCATTTTTATGTATAATTAATTTAATTAAATAGGAGGTAATTTTTTTTATGTGTGAGAGAGTTTGGGATTCAAATGATTGGTGATGTGGTTTAGGGCAGTAAAGATGAGATGAAGAGAGGCTACTTCGCTGACATCAATGAGCTCAAGGAACACGGCGGCAAGTAAAGTTTTGATTCCGGCAGCTGCTGCCGTTCAAGTTAGTTCCCTGTGCTGGAAGCTTGCTTGCTATCTATCCGGATGGAACTAGTGTCAAGTTGCCCGTTGGTTCTGAAACAAATAGGGGCTGTTCCTAAGGCCTCTTTGATCTGTCGAGCCAGCTCTCAGGAGGCAATGGTTGATTCTTGGAGTCTGCCTTTCCTTGATGCCTTCGCTGATTCAGAACAGTTGCGGATGTATTAGGTTTCATTTGTCTAATCATGGTTTTTTGTCCTTAAAACCAATGAAGCGCCTGCTGCTTCTAAGAAGAATGAAAAAGTTCAATCCTCCAGCTCACGACGCGCTTAAATGCGGTACCAACAAGGTTTGAATTCAGAATCTTGAGATTGTTAAACAACACCCAATACCACTAGGTCAATACCTAGTTGGTGGATATGCTTTTCTAATTGACAAATTTGGTAGAATAAGATGGCAAGGATTCGGATACCCCTCACCCGATGAGGTCTCATCTCTTACTGGAAGAGAAATGAGCCCCTGCTATCTGCATTGGTCTCAAAAAACTAGCTCGCCACTCTTTTTAAACAGCTGCAACATGACTGTGTCGAGCAATAAATCTGAGATTATTTTAATTAAATAGAAGCTTAATTATTTTGACGAATTTATTCTTTCATATTTTTTTTATATTAAACTCACTAAACAAAGGCAAATAAGTACATAACTATTATTTTAATATAAAAATATATATGTTAACCTATTTTTCATCATTTTCATCTAAAATCAAAATACTGTTATATTCATTTTTTGATATTAGAAGGTAGCACATTAAAAATAATTAAAATATATATTATACATAATGAACATATGAGTATAATTAGAATATAAATTATACATAATTAAATTAGAACGTGTGAGTGTTTAGTGGCATGATGGCTAAAGGATTACTCTTGTGTTTAAAAAATCTAATAGACGAACATGTTATAATTTTTTGATCATAACCAATAATATATGGTCTGTGCCTAGGGTCATCACCCAGCTCGTCCACCTCTAGGGTCGTGCTGTTTTTTTATCCAGATATTCTAAATATCTCATTTTGAATCTTTATAATAGAGAAAATGATCATTCAAGCTAAGTCTTGAGAATGCAACTATTCTAATGTGAGAATTGTTTTCATACGTAAAATATTTTTCTAAAAAGAAGTCTTCATTGTGAAGATTTTTATAGAGTATAAGAAATAATTTTCAGTCTAGCTAGGACTTGTGAATTATCAGACTCAAAAACTAGATTAAATCAATCTAACTAGTCACACAAAACTTTCCCACCAAACACATATGCTACCAAACACAAAACCGCTAATTGGACGAAATGTTATAACTTGCCATAAATCACCCGTAAATATGAATCGAAAAATTTGACTGTAAAGTGGTCAGAATGAGACCAAAACTTGTCGGAATACATTATCTGGGGCTTGGTAAAGCCTGGATTGATATGGTTTAGCCTAATCATACGTTAAAATGCTTCACTGGGCAAATTGGAGAGCTTGACATGCTTTATTGTCGGATCAGTGCATCTGTCTCAAGCTTCGAGGTTACTGACAACCTTTTGTTATAGCTCATTTCTGATGATGTTACAGTAATGGGTTTTGGCTGATCAGGCTTGTAAAAAAAAACATTATTAGGGGCGTCGTTTCGGTCTATTTTTTTACTTTGGCCAGAAAGTCCGATAATGATGCTTCCGGCAGTTTTCCGATCATTTTGCCACCAAAATTCAGGTAGAAAATGATATGTTCAATGTTCTCAAATAAGCGTCAAATAAAGTGTCACTATACAATAGATGACGCTTCTAACTAATAAATTCCATTTGTTGTCTTTCCACAAACCGTTTCGTGTAGAGAAGACAGTGTTACATCAGAAGAAAAAAATACAATATAACGCATTAAAATGAAGCCCTTTGAATTCTGAACACACAAATCTTCATGAAGCTTCAATGAAGATGTTCTAAATACTTTGAAAATCTCAATCTAGTATGAAATTGATATACTCCCTCTGTCCTCTTTTATATGTCACTTAACCGAATTTTTTTGTCCACTTTTACTTGTCACTTACCAATTTTCAATGCATATTTAATATCAACAACTACCTTAAAATGTCAAACATTAATCACTTTATTATCATAATCAATAAAGAATGCATTCTTCACCAATAATCATCTACCAATTTTACTTGTTACACGAACTTTTTCAAAAAAGTGTTAACCACCTACCTATTAAATTTGTTCAACCGCTAACATTAACTTCACCTTAATCTACTCAAATTAACCGTAAACGACATGTATTAGAGGACAAAGGGAGTATAAAAATAGGGTTTAGTTGATTGCACGGAGTCCAATTGATCATTCTTGAATTGCGCTCAATTGATGGGCAAAAACTAGAGCATTCAAATTAGTCTCCATCTACTATTTTCAGACCGCATGAATATTTTAAATAGAAATAGTTCAATGTGTAAATTGTGATATCATCAATAGTTATTCATCGGTATTAATTTTAACATATATTCTAAATCTTCTGATAAGAAATATAATAAACATTAATTAATAATATCAAATCAGACTGTCGCTGAACTTTCTCCAATGACTTTGCATACTATGACGTGATCGGATTTGCATGGCATAATGAGTAGACGGTAGACGACACCAATCTTATATAATAAAAAAATAGTGCTTTCATTTTATATAATAAAAAAATAGTGTTTGTCGTGTTTCCGGTCACGTGATCCATCTCTCCTGTCCATCACCCCGCCACACTTTCAATCACACTGTCCCCAATAAAAAAAAAAGTCACGCTCCTCCCAACAGTCCTCTCCATCCAATCGTCGATATCCTCTCCACGCCGTCGGATGGACGAATGAGTACTAATCTATACATAATACAAATACGTGGTCGTCTGATTCACTCAAATATACTTATGTGTGATATCTGATTTTGTGGTTGATTTGATTGCACGACCTGTTGATTTGATAATTTCCGGTTTGATTTATTCATTAAATTGAGTCATTTTTGTCAAATTCGAATAGCTATCATGAAATTTATTGAGCATTTAATAATGAGTAGAAAATAATAAAGAAAACTTTCAGCTGGACGAACATGGAAATGCATAGTATTTATCAATTGTCTGTAATAGGTTACAAGTCATAAATCAGAGGGGAACAAAGGTGTATGAGTTTGAAATTATGTCTGGTCCATGCACTTGTCTCCTAACGCCTCAGGCTTTGTTTACAGTTGAAAAGAAAAATTAGATGAAAAATTAGATAAATTATTTATTTGGTTTAGATGAAAAATTTCATGAAAAATTATATGAAATTTTTTGTTTTATAGCAATAGGAAATGACATTTTTCATCAAACTTTCCATGATAAACAAACAAGTGGAAAATGAAATAGATTTCATTAGGAATTTGGATTCCATTCTATTTTTCATCAAATTTTCTTTCCATGCAACTTTCAAACACACCCTTAGATTGTGTTTGGTTTGAGGAAAGTTAGAGATAAAGAAAAGCTAGAGGGAAAATGAATCCCTCAAAAATCCATCTTATTTTACCCTTGTTTGGATTGGAGATGAAAATTTTTGTAGAAAGTACTAAAATATTTTTTAATTTAAACAAAATTTTCATCTAACTTTTCATTTAGTTTTACATCCCTAATTTTATCTAAACCAAATAAAGGATTCCTTCAAATTTTTCATCAAATTTTCCTTTCCCTCAGTTTTCCCTAAACCAAACACAACCTTAATGTCAATGAAAAGAAATTATATACACTAATTAGGTGGGTGATGTTTATCATGTTGAGCAAGTTGAATTTATTTAAAAAAAAATTGAAAGTAAATACTAAAATAATATACATTTCATAATAAAATATACCTAATTAAATACACTTAAATGCATAACTGAACTACTGTTTTTCAATAAATAAACCATTTAGTAGTAAGCCACCTACCGGCCACGCGCTGTCAACTTTTAATTAGCAACAAATCAGAAGACGTACTTACGTAAGTTGTATGTAGTTATGATGTCTATATTTACTGCGGGCCAGATCAAGCGCACCTCCAACGTATTTAAGCGTAAATGTGGTATCAACAGAGTTTGAATTCAAAACCTTAGAATTGTTAAACAACATCCAAAACTATTAGACTAACACCTTATTTTGATATCTAAATTATATGTAGTTAAAACCCCTCTTGCTTGTTTCAAAGTCTCATTTTAAACAGTGGGTCTCACAAGCTGCACACTCTCTACTCACTGTAGCAGTTGTCACCACCAAATTTATTCAACACGGTCGCCGACACCAATAGAATTTGACCCAATGAATAAGTGAACTCAATTAGCAACTCAAAATCAGCTCAAAGTTGTCTATTATTCCTATTACAAGATCAGTGTGTTTACATGAAAGGAAAAAGCAAAAAGTTTTAGGTTTTCTTTTTGTTAAAGGAAAATAAGAAGGAAGGTACGGAAAAATGAATTTTTTATGAATTTCATATTATTCTTTGATTTGAGATAGAAACTTGTAAAAATGATATCAAAATAACCTTTACTATAACTAGTGGCGGAGCCACATGTACTTCAAAGGTATCAATTGACCCATTTCAGTGCATATGTTTGATTGTAGCAGCGGAATTAGAAATTTTATTTCGGGGTTATATTTAATTTGAATGAGGTACAGAAATAAAAAATATAAATTATTTTTAGTTTAATTAGGGGTATACAATTTTTTTTTCAGCTGACTAGGGGTACAAATATAAAAATATAATATTTTTAGACTTAATTAGGATTTTACAAAATTAAAAATATATTACTTTTACACTAAAATATGAACAGGTTGATCTGATCCTCGCTTTCCATCCATTGAAACCACCGCTGAATTAATATGTGTATTTATTTTGAGTTGAGCATTGTTGACTCCTAATACATATTTAAGCTCCGAAATTTAATCCATGTGTAATTATGTTTTATTTATTGATCATTATAATGAATTTTTTGACTTCTTTTTGATAATTAGTTTATTCATATCTGAAATAAAATATTTTTATAAAAAAATAATATTTTTTTAATAAAATAAAAAATAAATTTGAAAAAATAAAAAATAAAATAGAAAAAATAAAAAATTCAAAAAAAATTAAATTATTTTTTCAAAAATTAATTTTATTTTAAAATAAATTTGAATATAAAGATATTTTTTCATAGTTTATTATTTTCATAAGATGATATTTATTTATTTTATTTGATAGTTTAGTTTTAGAAAATTTATTTTGGGTGTAATGGGTCTAATGGATTCAAATAATGGATTTGAGTTTGGATCCAAATTTATCAAATTATTGGGTCTGGATCTGGGTCTGAACCCAAATGAAATGAGTCTGGATCCAAGTATTTCTAAATGGGCCTGAACCGGACCCTTTGACACCCCTAAAATCCAATATTCCACTCTATATTATATTTATTTTGATCCCACTCACTTCAATTCTGTTTCTTTCACTAGTTCTCTTCTAACTTTTTATCTAATTTTTTTATTCAACTTCCCTAAATTAAACATAGAACAGTGCGAGAAATAACTCAACTTAATGCTATATTCCCCGCCAATAGTAAAAGGCCAGATACGACGCTCATGCCTCTCAAGAAGAAAAGGCATGGATTAAATTACTCTATTTATTCATATCTTTGATTTTATTTTTATTTTTGTAAAATACAATTGTTCAATTTAATTTGAGGAAGTTGTACGACGTAAATAATAAATAGATGATGTAAAAACAGATTTTAGCCGCCAGAAATAATGAAAATCATAAGCAAAAGGTGAAAGTAATGTTCGGAAATCACAAGATATCCGTGCAATAAAACTTGCTTACGACAAGAAAACGGTCGGAAAATAATGTTTGGCCACTTTATGTCCGTAAAGTCGCAAACAACGTGACACAAAATGATGAGAAAAACAGACCAAACAGGTTTTATCGCGAAGTAGCTACAATTCCGTTCAAGCCTAAATCAGTCCATACGGGATATAAAAAAATTAATTTGTTGGTTTTTATTTTATTTTTCATTTTCAAGAATGTCAAGGAGTTGATCTATTTTGAACTCTAACAGCTGATATGTTCAATTTTAGTTTTATTACTTTTCTTTTGTATTCCCGAATTAAAATTTTTGATTTTATCACTAGTTGCAAATATGAAAGTTGGCTGCAAAATTCTTTATAGGCAATTTGACCATAAATTTAGAGGGCGTATTCAGAAAAAATATTAGGAGAAGTTAATTAAAAAATTATATTATGTGAGTATATGTATATTGTATATTTTCAATTTGAGATGAGTTATTTTTACATTTAACCCACATTTGGTAGCTGATATTAAAAACAAAATATGATAATTAATAATGGTTTACGTGTTTGGTTATAAATATAATAAGTATTTATAATTTAAAGATATAAATTTTAGTTTTGAAAATCATTATTATTAATAGTGGTTTACATTCATTAATGAGAAACACAAAACCTCTAACAAAATCTTCCATTTGTTGACTCATTAAGGTTTGTTTGATTTGAGAAAAAATCGAAGGAAAGGAAAATTTGTTGGATCTTTTATTTAGTTGAGCATGGAAAATTAATTGAAAATTTTAAAGAAAATTTTGTTTAAATTAATTTTTTTTATTATTTATCCTACAATTCTCCATCTATCACAAAAAAAAACAACTTAAATATCCCTATCTACTGGCTCTCCCAATTCCGAACTAAGAACCAACATGATGCAATCCCAAGGAATATGATATTTTGAAGCTATTTTACTTAATAATATAAAATAATCTCTTATATATTTGATTCACATCACAAAGAATATATATTTATTTTAAATTATAACACCATTTTCGTTTGGATTTTGACTTTTCATTAAGCTTTAATTACGAGATGAATTATAGTATGAATAATCATAATTTCGAATTTCTTTTAAAAAAAGCTGTCACATACTTAAAAAATTGTAGCATGAATAATCTTAGCATAGAGTCTCTTTAAAATCAATCATGTTACACTTCAAAGAACCTCTTAAGTTAATTGATTAGGAAAAAAAAATTCTATGGATCTGAACTTAAGTTTATTGAATAGGTTGTGAATATATATAAGTCTTTGTCATGGTAAAATATATGTTGAAATGTTTCTAATAGCGTAGAGTTAAATAAATAAAAATTAAGTGCAATATAAATGAAAAATGTATGATGAACGTCCGTACTCTAATTAATTAATTTGTTTTAAATTTATATACATATATATTATATGAGTGAGAGACATAATCCAACAAGAATTCAATGAAATCTGTCGTGTATGCTCCTAATAAGAATCAAATTAAAGATTGCTTAGTTGGATATCCACATCTCTTATCAATTGAACCAATTTATATAAGTCATTGCTTAATGTATTTAAAAATAATATTTATAATGTTAGCAAATTAAAAATTATATAATATCTGAATTTATCTATTAATTCTATGGATTAATATGCAGGATATTGCCGCTCAAAACGAAGTGGTTTTGAATGTAAGTTTATAATACATGTATAAATTGAATGATTGCACACATGTCAAGTTGCCAGTGATAGTTAAAATTAAAAATTTGGTCATTTTAGCTTGCTTTTTTATCATTTAAAACCATTGATTTCCCAATTTTTGTGGAATAAATTAGACCAAAAAATATATCAGGAAAGAGTTGGCTCAATTAGTAACAGATGTGTGAATATTCGCACAAGATATTCTGACTTCAATTTTTATCTGCGTTGAAGAAACATGCGTAGCGTGAGAGAATTGAGTTAGCAGATAAAGTTGGATTTGAGCAAAACTATAGATGAAAGCAAATGATTCGAAATGGGATTTGGGGGGTGACCTACCATGTTACAGCCACATGCAAATTAATACTGTACACATCTCGCGGGGTCCCTCTATTTTGAGAACGTCCAGTGTCAAAGTAACTGAATGGCTACAAATCGTCAATTCCTAAAACAGATTATGTAATTTATTTTATCTGTTGAGTTACGGGCGGACATTTTATCATATGTTTCTACTGTATCAATCTATCGTTATGTAATTTCTGTTGAAGCATATACGCGGGGACGGACGATTTCAAAGCGGACCAAAATTTCTTGATCCACTGGCGTATTTATTTCAATTCCAAAGTCTCGCGGCGGGCTCAATTAGTAACAGATGTGAATATTCATTTGGATTTAACTTAGCAAGGGGCCACGGATGCATTGCAAAATTTAATACATCCCTTGAATGGGGGGTTGCCTTGAGTAGGATGTCTTGGTGCTGGTGGGTACATGCAATGTAATCTACTGTATATCATTTGGGGACCGGCGGATGCATGTATTGTTGAGTGGGGTCAGATGACCCCGCTCAAAAAAATATTTTTATCTACATTTTTATGTTATTTTAGGTTATGAAGTTCAAAAATGGTTAGAATAACCTTTTTAAAATGCAAAATGACTCCCCTAAAATTAAAAAATATAACTAATATATTCATTATATATGATTATTTTATATTTGACCCCTCTCAGTATTTTTTCTGGATCCGCCCTTGGTGGAGTGTTGTCGCATCATATTTAAGTTCACTCAAATCCAATAAGACTTTGGAGGAAACACAGTAAAAACCGTAAATAAAAACTAAAATTTTAATAATACACACATATATATTATTTATTATATGATTAAACAATACACTTATTTCATATTATATTACAATAATCTCCCTCTCTGAAACAATTTTTACACTCTTCCAACAAAATCCGCCATGTGAAAGTAAAATTTGGAGCGTGTTGTATGAACCAGTGTTCTAAAAGTTTTCATTCCAGATCGCTCGCTCCGCCTAGTCGATTAATTGTTCAAAATTTATTTTTTTAAAAAATAATAATTTTTAAACATATATGTTTATAATTAATTATTAAATTTATGGGCTTAGGGATTCTACTTGTCATACTAGAAAATTTATCTACATTAACGGGTGAAAAGACAATAATACCATCACGTATTTAGCTCTAGTGTTTTTTACTACACGAGGCACGAGCAATTTAGTTATTTAACATAAGAAAGAGAAAAAAAATATCTTATAAATCTATTCTCACGTTACTTTTTTTTCTCTTTCATATATTAATTACCAAATTACTCATAAGTATTAAAAACACCATAATTTATTATTGAGGGTATTACTGTCTTTTCACCCGCTAATGTAGATAAATTTTTTACTCTACCAAGCATATTCCCTTTCTTCATAATTTATTATTCATATATATAACTCTGATTCACTATTCGATTAATTGATCCGATTAATCACTAGGTGTTATGCTCACCGTCTAACACCACGTAACATATTTTAGAACATTGGTATGAACAAACTTTTTTACCAATGCTAGAATTGGGAGTAGAACATTTTGTTTGGTGAAGCCCCATGAAGGGAATAAAAACTGGTTGGCTGATTTTTTTTCTTTACAATTTCGTTTCTTTTGTGCTTTTCAGTCAAGAGTTTTCCGTTAATAATCGATCAAATAAAAAATACAGCTAACCAAACCAATTAGTCGACCAAATATTTTTAATCATTAACTGAATCGATTAATCGTTTAACCCAATTATATGGTTGATTTTTGTTTAACCAAAAATTTAACTGTATTTTTATTTTTTAAATCTTAAATTTTAAAACTAATTTTAAAATTTAGTTAATAGTATATTATAATAGTAATTAAATATAATTAAATTAATATATATATATTGTTTTAATCTATTTTTTATACAATTATTTATTATTCAGTTAAACGTCAGTTAAGCAAAAATTTGAAACAATTATCCATATCAGAGGCGGTGCCACTTAGGGGCAGTAGGAGGCAGCTATAATTTCAATTAAAATTTTAATTTTTCTCTCCCTCCAAATTCAAATCAAATTTTTTGTTATGTGATTTTGTCCTATCGAAAAAAAAATCCAGGATCCGCCACTGATCCATACTGAATTTTTTTTTGATTAACCGATTTTATATGATGATTAATTTTACGATTAACCATTAACGATTATAATCGTATAGTAAACACTCACATATGTTAGTTCCTTTATTAATTTTAACACATATTTGTTTAAAATAACGGATGAGTAAGAATTAGGAGGCCCTTAGCAGCCATGGAACACAGATTTGGGTGTTGGGTGTTAATTAGATCCATACAACGTGACCCCGAAAACGCACATATCAGCTGCGTATTAATGATATAAGCTAGGGAGGGAATTTTTTTTTTCAATGGTCAGGATCGCACACTCTCTCCACTTTGATAGTAACACCCATACTCACTGTGAACAAGCTTACGCATACCTCCAACGTATCTAAACGTAAATGTGAATGAAAAGAAAAGAATATGACTTTATGTTTGGATATACACAGCGACGTTTTAATCAACAAAACAAACAAAATGTAACCATCCATCAACCGACCTGTACGAAGGTGATGCAACCTTCGCGATCAGCATAATCTTTGATAGATATGATTTGCCTTATCAGATTTACGTAACAAACAATTTAAAATCAATGCTTTGAAATTGCAAGGAGGTATCATTCTCTTTTTTAAGTCGTGTCTGGAGATCCTGGATTGTTACATGTGATCTTAATTAGGTGAAGAAGACAGAGATTGAGTATAGCTTAGGAAGAGTCGAGCTACGTCATATGATCTCCCAACTTACAAAGGATATGCAGAGACTCGTCTCAATTTTACTTGTGATCTATAATATTCAAGATCATCATTATTAACTGATCAGGGTTTTACAGTTCTAGCCCTAAATCCCAACCTAAACCCTAAATTAAAATAATCAACCACTAACACACTTGTTTAATGTGACGTACATTATCCAAGTTTTCACTGCTACTACATACGTACCACAATTGCACACTATGTCTATCACTCACAAAAAAAAATGTCTATCACTCACCAATTGATTTAAAATTCTATTCCTAGTTACATAAAACTCCCATTGTGTAATTGTCGCGGGTTTTTCTTCAAGTCCTTAATTATGAATCCAAGGATCTAATCCGTGCGACAATGAGCGCTTCATGTCTCGCTCAGCCTTCAAGAATTTCAAAGGCTGGATAAGTTGCACAACAGAAAAGTGTTCAAGTGTTTTGGATAATGAAACGGACTAAGAGATAAGTAAGGGGAAATTTTATTCGACTTTTTATTGATTTCACTCCCAATAAAGATTACATGATTTGGCTTATTTGCCTGCACAAGTGTCTCATTTATATATAGAAATTCCTAAAGGATACATCTTTTCCCAAGACCTTTAACCCTTTCCAAACGGACACCACTCGTGCCCCTTCGCGAAGTGAGTACCTCCTCTCAACTTTAGCTATAAACAACCTATTTCCCCACTGCAGGAACGCTGACCAAATGTTCTCCCAACTCTAAATCCGTGCAGCACCTCCAATAGTCTAGATTCAGCCTGCTTCGTTGTCCAGATATCTGACGACGCATCTCTGAATGATCTAGCCCGACCCAGGGCTGATCCTGTCTGATCGAAATGATCTGAATCCCTGTTTTGGCTTTGCCGAGCAACCAAGGTCCCGGTGCCCGGTCCTCTCTCCTTTATCCGACAAGGCCCTTTAGTCAACCGAGTTCTTCGTCCAGGCCCGCGCCTGCGAGTCCCGGCCTTAGCCCTTCGAGGGCCAAGGTCTCGCACCTCTTGGACCTGGGCCTGCCTCTGCTAAGCGAGAGAGGCCCCGCTCTTGGATCCCGCATTGGCCCTGCCGAGCAGCCAAGACTCTGGTCTTCATCTCCATATAAGCCTTCCGATTTATCCGGATCAAATCCAAACTGATCTGGATTTCTCCAACTTGACCCTGATCAAGTAAATTTGTCAAGTTGGATCTAATCCAACTTTAGAGGCATGACATGTACTTTGTATCTTTTACAAACTCATCGGTATCTGTATGTAATTTTAAAAAAAATACATCGTATATTGTTTACTAGAATTTATTTTTAATTATACCAGGGCTTTCTAGGACGTTTTAAATTTAAAAGCGTCATTGATTGTTATGATCTTTTGAATGAATTTATTTATACTGTCTTCAAGATTAAAAGCATATTCTCTTATTGTCATTAATTATTTAAACAAATGTATATTATTTGTATATAATGCTTGTTTAAATGTGGATGAAATATTTGTGATTACGAGATTTATGAAAATGATGATGCATCATGATACAAATCACACGTGTATAATACAAATCTAATTTTAAATTTGTTTCAGATTTATAGATGTTGATTTGAGGTGTTTATGTGAATTATTACCATAAATGTTATGATGATGGATTTTATTATATTCGTATCAATTTCAATTCCGATATCATATTTTCATCATAATTTTTTAACGTTTATATTTAAGTAATTTGTGTTCAAAATTTAATGTATGATATTCCAAGTGAGATTGTAAAAGAGTATAGAATGGAATGGGAGTAAGATTATGCACATTAAATGGATGGATAGACCAAAAGGAGACTTGGAAAGACAATAATAAATGAGATGAGAGACCAATTTTGTTTTCATGATCCACCTATCCACTACTTGTTATAAATGTATGGCGCGACACATATGATGTATACTTGTATATGAATGAATACAACGCCCTCTATTACATCCATTGGTATGTTATTTATGAACATCTAACTAATTACTAATGGAGATGAGGAACAAGAACCACATTTCTCCACAACAGGAGACCCACATGCATGACTAAAAAGGTCTCCTTGTTGCAACAAGTCGCTGATGTATTACTAGCTACTACTAGATAGGTTCCAGTCAGTAGTGATTACAGATAATCAAATTTGAGGTATGAAATAGGTTTGAGCTCTTGGATAGGTTGGCGCGAGCAGAAGAAAAATGAGATTTTTAAGAAAGACAAAGTTGTAGCTCTTGCCAGAAATTTATTATTATTTTTGAGTAAGTTTTTTGTACCTTGAAGATAGCGCAAGATTCTCTTTGCGGCAGTGAAATGATTTTTTGAAGGCTCGGTCATATGCCTCGACACCACGCTTACGGAATGGATTATGTCAGGTCTTGTGTTGGTAACATAAATTAGAGAACCGATTATAGGCTTCTGAACAAATTTGCATCTGCTTGCCAGCTTGATCTTGTATCTCTAGTTTTTCATTGTAAGTCATTTGTGTAGTCATTGACTTGCACTTCTACAAATGAAACCTTTTCAACAAGTTACCTATGTGTGCTTCTTATGATAAGAAAAACTCACCTTTATCTTGTCGAACTTGTAGTCCATGGAAATATTTCATTAACCCTAAGTCTGTACTCTGTCATCAAGTCCTTTTAAACGTCTCCATGTATGAGTTGGTACCAAAATATATAAGGTCCTCAACATATAAGCAAACAATAAGAAAATTGGTACCTGCCTTCTTCATGTACAATGATGGCTCACTTGGGCTTGTTATAAAATCAATTATTTTGAAGCAGAGATCAATTTATCTATTCCATACTCGAGGTGCTTGTTTCAATCCATAAAGTGCTTTTCTAAGGCGATATTCCTTGTCTTCTTGACCTAGTTGAGTGTACCCTTCAGATTGTGAAACATATACTTCTTCTTCCAGATTGCCATTTAAAAAAGCAGATTTCACATCAAGTTGAAAATTTTATAACTCAATTTGATAAACAATGGCAAGAATAGTTCTAATGATTTCCATGCGTGCGACCAATGAAAAATTTCCATGGAAATCCACCCGGGTTGTTGTGAAAAATCCTTTGCAACCTAGTAGGCTTTGTGCTTTTTAATGGAACCATCTTCATTATATTTGGTTTTAAAAACACACTTTAGGCCGACCACATTCTTGCCTCTTGAAGGATCGACAAGCTTCCATGTATTATTTCATTTAATTGCACTCATATCCTCATTCATTGCTTTAACCCACTACTCATTTTTAGATGCCTCGCTGTAACACTGAGGCTCGCTGGAAAAGAATGTCATATTACCTGATTCATATATATCTCTTAATGATCGATAATTTCTTGGGACTTTTTCTGAATTTGGACCTTCAGGGTGCATTGGCTTAACTTCTTGAGAATTAGATGAATTTGAAGGAACACGTTAAGTAGTAGTGCTTGAATGGGGTTCTTTAAAGCGAAATGACGCGAGATCGACAAACTCATAAGAGGTTGGAGCTTCTGTTGGTGAATCACTTCTCCATTTCCATGATGATGTTTCATCAAAGATGACATCATGAACAAGAATATGTTGATTTATGTGTAGATCTAACAACCGATATCCCTTCGATTTATCAGCATATCCAATGAATAAGTATTTTTCTACTTTCTCATCAAACTTTTTTCTCTTTCTCGCTGGAACTAGGGCATAAGCAATGCTGTCAAATACTTTGAGATGATTCACCAATGGCTTCCGTTTGAACCAAACTTCATTAGGAGTTTTTCCACGAATAGCTTTTGTAGGCGAGCGATTTAGAATATAGATAGTCGTATGGATAGTTTCAGCCATAGATCATTAGGGAGACTTTTTCCTTTAAGCATGCTTCGAGCCATCTCCACAATGATGCGACTCTTTCTTTCAGCTACACCATTTTGCTTTGTTGTATACCTTACTGTTAGTTGTTGCTAAATACCAATATTTTTATAATAATTCATGAAGGCATTATATAAAAACTCACCTCCACGATCTGTTCTCAGACACTTCATTGAAACTCCACTTTGTTTCTCCAGCTTAAAATGAGATTTAGCACGCCATGATGTCTTAGGAAAAGAAGTTTGTGCATTTTACCTACAATGCATCCTTCACATACCTTCTCTTTTGTTATAATCTTCGGCAATCCAATCACCATATTTTTTTTATGCAACAGATGCCACCCTCTATAATTTAAATGTCTATACCTTGAGTTCCATAGATGAATGCTCTCAAGACTTTTGCTTTTAAAAGCTAGGCTCTCATGATTCTTCATTACAAGAGAAAAATCTTGTTCATCGCCATTTTGATTTTGCCACCAGCAAGTTACTATTCTTGTCACATATGTCACATTGTTCATTAGCAAAATGAAAAATGTATCCCTTCTGCAATAACTGACCAACACTCAACAAATTTTGTGTGAGGTTAGGAACATAAAGAACATAAGTAATCTGTTTCATTTCACCTCCTTTTGTACAAATACTAATATCTCATTCGCCGGCCACATTATGAGTCTTACCATAACCGAGTTTCACCTGTGAAGTAAAATTTTGATCAAGATTTATAAATATTCCGTCATGTGGCTGCTGCAACCACTGTCCACATACCACGCACTTTCACGTACAAATTCAACATTCATACAAGAGAAGATAAATTGAGATTCTTCACTTTCTTTTGCATAATTCGCCTCTTTCTTATTATCGTGCCAACAATCTCTCTGAGAGTGATTAAGAATTCGACAATTGATGCATCTAAATCGATAATTTTTCGAATTGTGATTAGTTTTCTTTCAAATTATGCAATACATGGAAGAATTAGAGTTGTCGTTATCACGTTGTGAGTTACGTTTTCCTCTTCCGTTAGAATGACCTCCTCTATCATTCTTGGATCCATTCCCATCATGATAATTTTTGTGAGGTGTCGAATTCCTTTTATCTGATATGTTGACTTTGAATTGAAAAGCTTGTTCTAGTGACTGACTTGATAATGGTCTATTGATCTCTTCTTATGAACTTGAAGCGACCCCATAAACTCAAAAATTGAAAGATTTGAAAAGTCTTTGAATTCTTCAATCGTAGCAACACTAGGATCAAACTTCGACAATAAATTTCTGATTTATCTTTTTATCTTCAATTGTATCTACATAGCTCCTAATTTGGCTTACTATTTCAGAAACTCGTGCAAAGAATTTCTGAATTGATTCGCTATTCTCCATTTTGAGAATATCAAACTCGCTCCAAAGAGTTTGAAGTCTCATGGAAATGACTTTCTCATTTTCTTGAAATTCTTGTTTCAAAATAGTCCTACCTTCTTTGGCTTTAATTCTAAAAATACGAGGGCAGATGGACTTAAACCCTGATGAAGATATCGAAGAGCATTTGCATTCCCCCTAACACTCTCGACATACTCCTTTTGATCATCTTTTAAACTTGACGAGCTTTTATCTTTTGGTGCCGCTGGACGATCCTTCTCTATGACCTCCCATAAATCTAGATACACGAACAACGTCTCCATTTGACTGCTCCAAAAATTATAATGCTCTCCATAAAATATGTGGACTTAATTAGGTGAATAGGCGAATGTGACCGAGGTTGCTGCCATTTAATGGACTCATTCGAAAAATAACCGTTTTACTCTTGATACCAAATTTGTTGGCGCAAGCGGAAGAAAAATAAGATTTTTGAGGAAGACAAAGCTGCCGCTCTTGCCGGAATTTTATTATTGTTTTTTCATATGCTTACATGTGTTGGAGTACATTATTTATAGATAGTATGTGTAACTTTTAGTCTACATAAGGAGTTAGAAAATATGACAACTACACTACCATTTAAACTACAATAGAATGCCAAAAGGCTTGAACCTATGCAATAACTTCCTATCACAAATTAATTCTAATGGTTTATGGACAGATAAAGAGTTAGATTAAGTTAAATTGATTTTTGATTGAGTTGAATATTGAGTTTTGAGTTTAACGTCGTAGACATTAAATGAATTTCTTATTCTATTTTTAATTTTTTTTCTATAACATTATGAGTTGGATAGAGTTATAGTGATATGTTTTGAATTGAATTTGAATCATACAAATTAAAGTTTGAATTGAAATTCAGACTAAATTAAAAATATAAAATTAAAAAATATCTTTTCTTTCAAATGTAAAAAGTATGTTAAATTAGATTTGATGGACTATGGAGAGCCAACTGAGCCCCACCATGTGCATCATTCAAGAGCCATGTAAATATGCCGGGTGGGTGACACTGATTGCTTTGTGTAGCCAATCCACATTCCACGCCTTGCTTTGTTTTATGCCCCCTGATGGGAAAAGGACCACCCCGCCATGTGTAGCAGATGCTATTAACTTTGATGCAATCTGACATACTTCATTTTTATTTATCACTTAATTATTTTATTTATTTTTAATTATTATTTAATAATTTCAATATATAATATTGTCATTTATATTATCAATTCAATATAAATTATTTTATTATCATATTTCACATAAGAGTGTTACAAGTAAATAAAAACAAAGAGCAGAAATAACATATATTCCAAAAGAATGTTAATATCTCTTATTAATTGAACCGACATTGTATTTGTATGAGATAACACTTAATAATGGCTGTGAATTGAGGAACATCAACAGGGAAGCTAAGTGCATAAATTAAAGTATGGAGGCCTACTAAATCTTGGAACAAATTGCTAAACCTTAAGGTTGTGTTTGGTTTGATGAAAGTATGAGGAAAGGGAAAGAAAAATTTGAGAGGAAATGAATATGAAATTCATTTAATTTTTTCTTTGTTTGATTAGGGATACAAAATTAATATTTGATTTAAACAAAATTTCATTCCTATTTTCTATCCAACTTTTCATTTCAAATTTTCTTCAAACCAAATAAAAAATTTCATATCAGTTTTCTCAATTTTTTTCCTCTGCAATTTTTTCGAAACCAAACACAGCCTGAATCCGTGATTCCAGATTGACGAGCAGTTTGAAGGAAATTAGAACGACAAACTATCTTAATTGTCACAAAGAAGATAAAGAAAAAAATTGGATTGATTTTTTATAACAGAGTTTATAATTGTATTTTTAAACTAATATTATTATAAGAATTAGACATATATGCTAAAACTATGTTATTTATCAGTAATAAATGATATCATTTCATTCTTATAAATAAAATGCTGTCTTTTTATGCTCAATCAATTATAATTCAAATTTAATAACATAAATTATATTTAATAAATTAAATCAACCCTAATTCTAATAAATTTAATAAAATCAGTTATATTTGATAAATCAAATTAATTGACCTTAAAAAAATCCTAAATTAGTTCATTTTTTTTTGGACTATTTTTGACAATTAGGATAGTTTGAACCATAATTTAGAAAATAGTGATAGTTCAAAACCCTTTTAATATCTACCTCAATATTTTATAAAACTCACATTTACTCTTCATGTTCACTTCATTGCTAGTTTACCCTACTGTGAGTGCTGAATAACACAGAATTAGAACTTGGGAGGGGACTGATGAGAAGACAGTAACATGTCACACAACAAGCAACATGCAATGAAAACAAATGTCAGGTACCGGCCACTTCCACTACACCACCTTCGCATTAGACGCACATGGAATTTATTAGATCAGTAGGGGCCTGATGCAAGACGAGGCAGCACATCATGTGATCAAGAGCCTAATTAAGCTTTGTTCAACAAGGCCTACCACTTGTCAAGTCTCTGCAACTTGTACCAAATCAAACATTTATGATCTGAATTTCAAAGAGAAGGCTGTAGAAGAAGACTGCAGAGGAGCCATTTAGGCATCAAATCACCAAATACCAAGCTTTATAACACATTTAAGTAGCAGCTACCTTAGTCTAATATACTGCACAAACTAAAGTTAATGAACTAATAAGGAAGTAACAAAGTATCAGTGACACTTTTTTTTTTATTACTGAATCACTGTTTGAGGTAGTTGGCCTTAGAAGGAATGTGGCCCGTCATAGTGCGTTTCGGAATGACTTGCTAGATCCTCTAAGGATAAAATGGGTTTTTGATGCGATCAACCTTTCGTGATGGATGGAGTACAGTGATTGGAAATGGAGGATAGAGTAGAAGATTAAAGGGTTGGAGGAGAAGAGAAGATGAGATGGAGAAGACGACGGGAGGAGAAAAGGTTGTTTAGGGTTTAATTGTTCGATTCCCCATTCATCACTGCCTCACTCACTTTTGTCGAGTGGGTAAAGAAGTACAATATTCAAACCGCATCCCTAAGTTTTCTTAAATGCTAAAAATTCTCCTCTAAATTGATAATGTTTCACATTCATTCCTTAACAGTTTTCATTTGCTTCCGGATCGCAATAGCAAAAGAACCACCTTAAATGCTTCTTTAGTCGCTCACCGACAATGAGTGATGATAAGAAACAAAAACTCAGAGAGAAAGAGAATTGCAAAAATAAAAGAGGAAGATTGTATTTCAGGATGATGAAATGAGGAGGAGGGACTCTGTATTTAGAATAGGGACTCCCGACATTTTCAGGAAGGAGAGCGTGAGTTTTGTGTAGCCTCCTCCCGCATTTCACCATCAGGTTAATTGCAACAATCTAAATTTGTTTCTCGAAATGCTTTTCTTCTGAAATGAGCAAAAACAAATACAACGTTGGACAAGTAATAGACGGGATAGGCTGAGGTGCATTTGCAAAATGTGCTAAATAAAAATAAAATGGTCAAACTAAAAAAAACAAACAAACAAACCAAGACCGGTGTCGTGCACCGCATCAGTGGTGCACACGTATAATCCCTCATTCTCTCCTTATATTTCATGTTACATAGTCTCTTGTCAAAATTATATATAAAAAAATTAAATATTCTTTCCAATCATTATGAGATTACTCATTTATTGAGTTGTCAAAAATAAAATATTCATTCACATCAATTGATTATTTGTAACATGATTTTGTAGCAGGATGTGGAGAAGCAAGTGGTTGATTCCAGGAAAGAGTTGTTCTTTTGGAAAATCACAACATGGATCCACACGGCTACCCCAGGAACCACAAGTCTAGAAGCCCATGATAAATATAAAGATATCTGACTGTCATTATCATGTTAATATAGTTGGATCTACGTTCAAAATCAATTGGCAATGAGTGGGGGAGCCCAACTATATATTAAGATCGTTATAGACCAAGTAATGGGAGATGTGTGATATAAATCACTACTCAACATATCACACCATGCCTGTTCTACTTATATAAACAGATCTGGATTCTGGACCATAAGGATCAACACCATGACATTTAGAAAAGGAACGAGCTTACCTCCTAACTGGTATAAGCAGGATACCAAATGCTGTCACCAACACCTCAGGCGACTTGCACCTGCATCAAGAACACACTTGATTATATCGGAGGCTTGCAGAAAGACTTACATGAAGGTCAAGGATACTACCTATCAAATCACTGCAACCTCAAGCAAATAATTAAAGCAAAAGTTGCTCCAGTGCTTGAAATAATATGACATGAGAACAAGAGGGATCCTTGTCCAAGGCTTCCCATTTGGCAATAGCAAGCAATCCGACTCATTCATCTTTGTGACTGCCTCAATGCTAGCACCAAAATCCATTATTAACAACAGATCTTGGCAAAATAGAGCTCCCAACCCAATGTTCCATGCAGACACGGTTCAATATGAAAGGGGGGAAACCACACTCCTTATTCCATTGTCTAGGAAGCAACACAAGTTAGTACTGTGATTTGCAAATAAGTGACTAAGAATCAAGGTGTACAATTAGAAAAAAAAAGGGTATTCTTCCCCAACTGACCCCAGGAGAACATGCATGGTTAAGTTAATGAATACAGCGAGTGAAATCAGTGCTAAAACAGCCAATATAAAACTCTGTTCTAATGAGAAACCGGATCTAATTGAGAAACTAATATCTTTGGATTCGAACAGCAGGCCCGACGACAAGATTGAACAACTCAACAGACATCAGCACAGTTAAAGGTCTTCAGAATAAATTAGCTACTGGTTTCACTGACAGACAAAGAAGGTCCTTCAGTTTTCACAATAGTAGGACCTCTACCATTGATGTCAAGCCCCTGCAGACGACTGAGAGAGTCTTGTTGAGACATTTCCGAGAAGCCGTGTGGTTGAGCTGTTGGATGTGGACGGTCATGGGCTGCCATTCTGGACTGTAAATGACTCATATGGATAATGTGAGGGTCACTTGGCACTGGATAATGTTGTGGTAGGGGAAATGAAGGCTGGTTATATAAGATATGGTGCATTCCCAAATTATAATCATCTGAGGAGGATATCGTATCTCCAGTGGCTGTCTTAAGTCTCTCAACTTCCTTCTTCAACGATTCATTAAGAGCTGTACATTGGGAACAAAAATAACTTAATTACACACTGGATCAGTTGTATCAAGAAAATACCAAACCATAGAGGCTGCCAGACTGATGAATTTATCAACTATTTGCTAGAACAATAGCACAACGTTGGACGCCAGTTTATTGTTATTGACACATCCATGGCAAAATAGATGGACTCAGGATTAGAATTTGTAAGATACCATCTCGTAGATGAGCTTGTTGTTCCAAAGTTTGTAACCGGATTTTCAACTCTGTGTTCTCTGCGGTCAGCCCCATAGTATCTCGCTGATGTGGGCATTACAAATGTAAATTAGTAATCCACACAGAATAAAAGAGGTCAAGATCGCTAATCCACCGCCCACAAAATACTAGCAGTCATTGCTTGAGCATGTCCTACTCATGCTCTATAAGTGGGAAGCAACAAAAATTCTTTTCCAATGGCTCACAAAGCACATTGCATCATAGCAAACTACCAAAATTAGGTGTGATATTCAAGAATGCAACAAGTCACGGAAAATGGACACCGAATTTTTTTAAAATTTATTTCATAGAAGCCCTGCTGCTCAGACAGCTCAACATTGGAGTAAAAATCACTTCCAATTCAAGTATCCTGAATCCTACTCGCATATTATATAATATAAATAACGTATTTGTACCTGAAAGAGTGTGAGTTGTGCGGATAAAGATGTGGCTTCTGTTTGGAGGGTCTGCACTTTTCTCTCAAGTTCTAATATATAACGAGCTTTCCTCTCCTTTGACCGAGCCGCTGATTGCCTATTAGCCAGTATTCTGCATAGGAGAGAAACACTAAACATCAGGAAACACAATAATTTGAAGACATCCAAGCTTGATAAAGCAAAATGCAGACTCATATATAATTTCTCAAACCTTTCCACCTTCAGAAAAATAGCAGAAAAAATCAATATACACAATTCTGAAAGAGAGAAGGAGTAGTAGAAGAAGAAGACCTTTTAGCTCGCTTGGGATCAACAGTCCAAAGCTCAGCAAGCTTATCAGGAGCCATAGCCTTCTTAGCCTCAATACATTCCACCGTGTCAGATCCATCAACAGAATTACTATGCCTATGATGCCTCAAACCGCTACCGTCCTTCCCCTCCTCACTCCCCTCGCCGTTACCGATTCGCAATCCTCCGTCGAATTTGGCATCGCCGGCGGAGAAGTTGTCCATATTCATGTAAGTACAGAAGAGATCGTCCTCGGATCCCATCTCGTCGAAGCTGCCGTCAGGCGCATCGTACGGATCCGAGGAGACCAGATCCAAGTTACCTGGCAGGCGGAAACTGGCCTCGGAATGAGCCCGGCGGTGGTGAGATCCGCGAAGAGGAATGGGTGAGTTGGCGAAGGGAGAAGATGCCGAGGATACCGGCGAGGGTTTCGGCGGCATTTGAGCGGCGCGCGGATCCTGCATTGCCTGCTGCTGCTGCTGCTGCTTCCTCGAAATCCGGCGTCAGTTGAGATGCTGCGGTCATGAAGGAGGAGGAGAGAGAGATTTTGTACAGCGAAATTGAAGTGTACATTCCGTTGGTCGGATGAATGGATCTCTGATTAGATTAGCGCCATGCTTACTCCAAATTCTTCCAACGACCTTTGCACCTGCCATTTCGTCGACT